>JAGKTI010024603.1:447-14312 GCA_018397915.1 Birgus latro | reverse complement strand
GGGTATAAATAGGGTGACAGTGATGGAGTGGCTGAAGGTGATGGCAGAGTATAAATAGGGCGACAGTGATGGAGTGGCTGAAGGTGATGGCAGGGTATAAATAGGGTGACAGTGATGGAGTGGCTGAAGGTGAGGCAAGGGAATGGATAGTAATGAAATGGGGTGAAAGTGAGTAGAGGGATGCAGAGTGAGGGAGGGATGAAAGTGTGGAAAGACAGTGAAAGTTAGGCAAAGGAACGGAATGGGAGGGAAGGGGGTGAAAATGAGGCAAGAAAATGGAAACTGATTGAGGGGTGAAGGTGAGGAGAGACAAGTGAAGGTGAGGCAAACGATTAGAAAGTGTGGGAAGGGAGGTGAATGTTGTGGCGAGGGAATAGAAAGTGAATGGAAGGAGTTGAAGGTGATTTAGAGGAAAGTGAGGGAATGAGAGGTGAGGATGGTGCATGGGGTGAAAGTGAGGGAAGGAAACAAAATGAAGGTGAATGTGAGAAAACTGAAAGTGAAGGAGTTCATATAAGGTAGGAAAGGTGAATGTGATGGAAGGGAACAGGAAGCGAGGAAAGTGAGGCGAAAGTGAGGGAAGGAATATATCAATGTATGGGAAGGAAAGAAAATGATGAAAGTGATGGTTAGGAAAGAGGAGTAAATGTGAGGAAAGGGAGGCAAGAGGGGGGGGAGTAGGGGGAAGTGAGACAGAGATGGTGAATGTGAGGCAAGGAGATAAGAAAGTGAGGGAAGAGAGTGATGGTGAAGAAAGGGAGGTGAACATGAATTGAGTTCAGTGAGGGAAGGATGATGAAAGTGAAGAAATTGGAGAAAGGGGAAAATGAAGAGATGGGAGGAAGGTGAAAGTGAGTAAAAGTGAGGAGAGGGGAGGAAGGTGAAAATGAGGGGATGGGAAGATGAAAATGAGGGGAAGATGATGAAAATGAGGGGAGGAAGGTGAAAGTGAGGGGAGGAAGGTGAAAGTGAGGGGAAGGTGAAAGTGAAGGGAGGAAGGTGAAAGTGAGGGGAAGAAGATGAAAGTGAGGGGAAGGAGGTGAAAGTGAGGGAAAGAAGGTGAGAGTGAGGAGAGGAAGATGAGAGTGAGGGGAGGAAGATGAGAGTGAGGGGAGGAAGGTGAGAGTGAGGGGAGGAAGGTGAGAGTGAGAGGTGGAATTTGAGAGTGAGAGGTGGAATTTGAGAGTGAGAGGTGGAATTTGAGTGAGAGGTGGAATTTGAGAGTGATGGGAGGAAGGTGAGAGTGAGGGGAGGAAGGTGAGAGTGAGGGGAGGAAGGTGAGAGTGAGGGGTGGAAGGTGAGAGTGAGGGGAGGAAGGTGAGAGTGAGGGGAGGAAGGTGAGAGTGAGGGGAGGAAGGTGAGAGTGAAGGGAGGGGAGGAAGATGAAAGTGCGGGAAGGAACGTGAAAGTGGGAGACGGGAGGTTCGAGTGTGAGACGAGATTGGACACTGAGAGAAAAGATGTCAAAATGAGGGTAAGGAAATGAAATTAATTATGACGAAGCGTACTTACTTAAGATAATTAACAATAAAAGCTGTTTTTTGTATTCAGAGTAGGGGGAAGTGTACGAACTTAAAACTGAAAGTGAGACAGTTTATACGAAAGAAAAATCCTGTTGGTCAACTGCGTGTGTAGCTGTGTTGCACCGTCATAGCCATCAGAACGGGAGGTGTACTGGCCCATTATTTTCCAGCATGACCTAATTACCAACAGTTTAGCCTGGTCCAATAAGCAGTTCAGATCATGTCATGGTTTGTCCAGGCTGTTTACAGTACAGACTTTATACAGGGGTTCTATTTGTCTCTGTGTAGAAAACTCATGTGTGGGGAGGCTCCCCACATACAACTCTTCATCAGCAAGGCGGAGTCAAAGGCTTTTCGTCTCATTAACGCTCCTCCTTTTACTGGCTTCTTTCAACTTCTGTCTCTTCGCCGCTCTGTTGCATCATTATCTCTTTTTCTATTGCTGTTTCACTGGTCACTGCTTCTCTGAACTGTGTGTCTGTATCCCTCCACCATTACGGCGGGCGAGTAGCACCCGTCTAGCAACGAACTCATCCCTTTTCTGCCGAACTCTGTAATATAAAAGTTAACTGTCATTCCCAGTCCTTCATGTATGTAACAGGTCAGCTGTGGAACTGTCTTCCTCTGTCTGTATTTCCTACTGCCTATTACCTCTAGTCTTTTAAACGAAGTGTGTCCAGGCATCTCGAAATGAACGGATCTTGAATTTGGCTTCCCCCCCCCCAATCTTGCAGGCTTGTGGCCTTTGGTTCCTTCTTCCTTGCATTAAACAAAAAATCCATTAAGATCCATATAGGATGATTTCGGACCATTTCAGATCACTTCAGGCCCATGTAGCCTATATCCCGTGTGAATCATCTCGTCGTCATCGTCCTCAGCATCCTACTTCCTCTTTCTCCTCCTCCTCTTTCACCTCTTCGTCGTCGTCGTCGTCCTCAGCTTCCTACTTCTCCTCCTCCTACCTCCTCTTTCTCTCCTCTTTTGCTTCCTCCTCCTCTTCCACGCGGTCCTGGGGTTGATTCCGGTCCATTCTGTTCACTTTTGGTCCACGTATATCCCTTGTGATTCAGAGTCTTATTCTAAGCGGCTGTGGAAATATCGTAGCACCTCTTCCTTTGTGATTTATTCTGCACATTACACCACATTATCCTGTTGTATATTACTGTTGCAAAGTATGTGTATATTAAATCGATGTAATGCAGGTGGATGGCAAGACGTAATATGCAAAGTAAATCGCTAAGGAAAAAGTAGCAAGAAGCCTCCCGTGCCACCCAGAATATGGTTTACAGTTAGGTCAGACTACCGGGAAGTCTCTGCTGGTTGCTTCTGCTTCGGGTCGCGTTAGGTCAAAGCAGCTCCATTTAAGCCATTTCAGACCACCGTTCAGATCACTTAAGCTACACTGAGACCACTTCAGTTCCATGAGACCACTTCAGTTCCATGAGATCACTACAGTTCCATGAGACCACTTCAACTCCACTGAGACCACTTCAGTTCCACTGAGACCACTTCAGTTCCATGAGACCACTTCAGTTCCATGAGACCACTACAGTTCCATGAGACCACTACAGTTCCATGAGACCACTTCAGTTCCACTGAGACCACTTCAGTTCCACTGAGACCACTACAGTTCCATGAGACCACTACAGTTCCATGAGACCACTACAGTTCCACTGAGACCGTTTCAGTTCCACTGAGACCGTTTCAGTTCCACTGAGACTACTACAGTTCCATTGAGACCACTACAATTCCATTCAGACCACTTCAGTTCCATTCAGACCACTCAGTTCCACTCAGACCACTTCAGCAGTTTAGTGTACATCTAAGCACTTCATGTCCCTTCGAGTTCAGTCTGGGTTATTCACATCTAACTGAGTAAGTCTGGTTAGGGAGCTACAGAGGTCACTCCATGTCATTTTCCATCCAGTCATTTAATGTGGGCAGTAATACACCTTCAAGCAGTTCACTTCCAGCCTCTGCACCTAAACCTTCCTCTCTCATCAAGGCATCGCAGTGCCAACCACTTGACTTCCTTGCAACACACGTCTTTCCATTTCTTGTACACGTTTATGTCTTTTATTTTTTTTGGTCACCTCACGTATATCCACGTTTAACACATTCCAGCTACTTCCCAGGCAGAAGTAGAAGTTGAAAGCGATTTCGTTTCGCAGTTAGCGGCAGGAAGACGAAATAAACGAAATAAAAGAAACTGTGTCACTTTACATTTGCAGCAGGAAAGTAGTTGTAGTAGTTGCAGCCCCAGGATCATCTGAAAAATGAGTCCAGTGGAAGGCAGGGTGAAGTTGCCGTCCTGTGGTCCACCACCCTCCTCTTTTTTTTTTTCTTTTTTCCGGGGGCAAGGGAGGGAGTTGAGGGACGTTTGTATAACCGGGCAGCTCCACTGCCTGGTTATAGCAGCGCCACCTCGCGATGGTGTCTCTCTCCAGCACCTACAATAGGAGTAAAATAAGGTATTCTGTAGTGGCTACTTATAGACTGCAGCGTGTTTGTTCTAACCTGTCGAAACTCCATACCCCCTTCTTAACCCAACTGATGGCCAAGTGAGGACTGGAGGGTAATTTTGCTTAGTAGCCAATGAGAATCATTTGTACCTCATCGAATTTCACCCAGCCATTACTTAATATTCGAACTGTGGGAGTGGTCGTGTTCAGTCCAATTAAGATAAACCGGCTACAGCAAACATATAGAGAAGGATACGACAGAAAATATCTTTGTATATTAAAGAGGGAGAAATTTAGGAGCAAGCCAAGAGTGCAAATGCGTTTCAGGTTAAAGGGAAGGCAGCTGGTGATGCAAGAGAGATGGGTTGAAAGAAATGGCGCAGTTCCAAGCTAACAGTGTGGGATATGAGAGCTCGTATGAAACTGTGTCAGTGGCTTTTATGTGAGTGGGGGTTGGCTTTTAGGTGAATGAGCAAGTATAGTGGTAAAACGAATGTGAGGAATGCAAGTCTGGCAAACGAGAGAACCATCAGTAGTAAGGATATGAGAATTAGTGTGCAAAAGTGGCCGTAGTGTGCGAAACAGGAAGTTGGATTGTCTATCTGACGGCTGCGTGTCGTCGTTTGGGAATGGATTGCGACGTCATACTAACTTCTTCCCTGCTTAAATGATCCTCGTGTAGTCGATGGGCATTAATTAACCTAAGCCTTGTTTTTTTCACGCCAGAACTAGCCCAGTTGGTAGTGGGTAAGGCGAGACTTTTCTCTATGGAGAAGGCGGAAGTGGTCCAGATTAAAAGCATTACAGAAGGCATTTTTAGGCTGAATATGGTAAAAGTTACGGAAATCGTGTTAAGGCTAACTGGATTATTTGCGGTTTTTGTTTGAGTCACCTTCTATCGAGTAGTTTTACTTAGTTTTATTGTGCCTGTTTGTGTGAGTGACAGTTGGTGCCTTAGACTGTATTTGTTGTTGGCTTCAAAGAATCTTAAAGTCTCATACTGGTGATATATACAAGAGAAAAATTAAGTCTAAGTTGGAAATTACGTCGCTAAGGAAGAGGCAGTACAAAGTCTCTCACGCCAGCGGGGAAACGGCCTTAAGGTAAAAGAACTAAAACACTGGCAAAGCGAATGTATGTGAGACGAAAGAGTGGAGTGAGGCTGTCTGAGTGGAGCCATCAATAGTGGTGGTGAGCGCAGGGCCACCTTGTTTATTCAGGCCGGGTGGTGGTGTTCAAGCCTGGCAGTCTCGCGCAGGAAATGAAAATGTTAGCGTTTTGAGGAATTGTAATGACGCTCACGTTCTCTCTCGCCTTCCCTCACCCGGGCTGTGATCGGGGCTTTGACTTCCTATTGCCATTAACTTTACGTAGCAGGCACTTCTAAAACAGATAATGTTTGACGTGGGTCTGAACCCAATTATACTGGCTGACCTGCTGCCGCACAGGCGTCACCGATCAAGACCGTGCCATTTTTAACCTTCAAACACCTGCAGTCACTGCTATGACTTCTAAAAATAAATTACAGCCCGGTATTATATGGGTGGTTTGGTTGCGGTTCAAGTTGATATTACTGGCATTTACAGTAAAAAAAAATCCTACATTGCAGTAAGTCCGTCCAACATTTAGTTGTCAGCTGAGGTAACTTTTTTTCAAACTGTGTATCTGAATACAGAGCCCGTTGTCAGTAGTAGTTAGCTGTCCAAAAATAAAGACAACGTTACCAGCTGTGTGTGAGCCAGCAAAAATATGTATTGTTTTCTCTTTTCACCTTGTTTGAGTCGGAACATGTTAGGACTGTAAAGGGCAGGCCCTTGTTGGTGGCCTTGACTAGGGCCGCCCACCCCCCTGCCTGCCTGGCCACTCACCTGCCTCTCTCACCTGGCTCTTTACACTGTGCTCAACCGTCCCTCTAATTAATAGCACCCATGACGGACGTAGGCCTGTACTGTATGTGGCGGAGGAGAGTTTGTAACGACTCGTACTCGGCGATTTATCCTGCATGTTACACATTTTACCCGTTTTTACCCTATCGAGGCGAACTATATCGGCGCTGAAGATATATGTTAAAAGAGAATGCTAAGGTATAATATCCATAATAAATCATCAAGTAAAAGGTACTCTGCTAAGAAATCCCGCTTGTCACCTAGAATATGGCACTTAGCTCATAGTCTATGCTGCACGTGATACTCATTATTCTCTGTGTGTTACTGACACAAAATTTTGTCGATATTAAAACCACGTAACTGATGTTCAAGGGGATGCTAGAGTGAAATATTCAAAATAAGTCGCTAAGGAAGAGGAGTTAGGAAATTTCCCACGCCGCCTACAACACTCCCCTTAATTTGGCGTGGCTTCCCATGCATCCCCTTCCTCCCTTCCCTCCTTCCAGTGGTGTGTGTGTGTGTGTGTGTGACAGAGACAGACAGACAGATAGAGACAGTCAGAGAGAGAGAGAGAGAGAGAGAGAGAGTCGGGCTGATAAGGTAACAGTGCTTTGTCTGCCACTTGTAGTCAGGTGCCTCCCACTGCCTGCGTCACTTTCAGAAGGGGTGAAAGCCTACCCCCTAAATTGTTTTGAATTGACTCTGTAACTCGATTCACCTGTTGCCTTCACACCAACTTCACGCCCAGGCTCCACTGCCAACCATGTGGAATATCTGCTGTGAAATGCTGTGCTGGCCGTCTTCCTCTATACAGCATTCAGTTCATGAAGAACCCCTGTATAAAATTCAACATTTATATTAACATGCCTCATTGTGCCGGATGCTGGGCGGAAGTTAGCCTTTGCAACGGCATGTCATGTAGAGAAGAAAAACAAAACAAAGAAATATTCAAACAATCCACCCACGGAGCTCCATCTAATCTGATTAACACTTCACGTGCTCGGCGTTTACCTCGTCTGAATATATCATCGGATGGTTGCCAGCATTAAACTCTGAACTGGGCCAAGTGCCTGGGAAAGTATTAATGTGAACATCCGTAGCTAGATGTGTATGTGGTGTTGGTGGTGGTGGTGGTGGGGGGTATTGTCTTGCCCCTCGCGGAAACCACCTAGTCATGGTTGGGGGCTTGCATAACCCGTAAATCTGGTGAGCCGTACCAGCGTAGGGAGATCCCCCCAGACTCGGCAAGAGGACAGGGTTACCCATGCTGGAGGGGCCATCAGTGAGGGGTCAAACTATGTGTTCTCAAGGCCACTGGCTTGTTGATTGCCCTTGGCTGGGTTTAAAGCCACGGGAGTAAACCCCAAACGAAAAATCTGTGAGTGGAATCCCATGGTAGGCGAGGCTCGACTGACAGAGCTCCCGGCAGACTCCTGCAACCCTGCTTAGTAGATGGTCATCATGAATCTTCATGCCACCAACACAGGCTGAGAACGACCAAGGACAGTGCACCCTCACCATTATGCCAAATCCATTCATTGAGCAAGCCCACTGCTATACTGACCTCCCATTTCATCCTTTCGTTAATATCGAAAGACCTATGGCGACAGGACAGAGTGATGATGACAAATCATAGATGTGGCCAGAACTCACTAGCTAAAGTCCTGCACATAGGCAGCACTGGCCCAGTGGTCGCTTGCATGATAGCATGCAGCAGGTCATTCTGCAACATCCAGTGCGACTAAACAGCCGGAAACGGACGCCAAACTGCACATCCCTGAAGGGGAGGGGTTCAGAAAAGATAACCTAAACATTTGCTGCTCCACACCACCTGGGCAGATAACCGCGTGTCTCAAGGCATCCCACATTGCAGTCGAAAAACCAAAAGAATCCCTCCTACTTTTACTACCTGAAATATACGAACCTTGCATGATACTGACCATGACACATGACTATACGCCATAGAACTGCCCATATTGCCCATTAACTGAAAATATATAAAATTGGCAATGCCCCCTCGCCTGAGACTAGCCTCTCAGGACAGGGTGACCTAAAAGAAGCAGACGAAGGGTATATCTGTTTCTGGAGGGGATACCCAGACAATATTAGAAGGAACCATAATATTGGCTTTGCAGTCCGAAGCAACCTACTTCAGAAGATCCAAGAATCACTCGTGGGTATATCAGAGAAGCTGATGTCATGGCGCATACCACTCTCTAAAGGCCAATATGCAACACTCGTCAGTGCCTATGTCCCAGCGCTTGACTCTGAGGACACCGTCAAAGATGCCTCTTATAACTCTCTGAATGCTACCATTCTCTTAATACCAAATAATGACAAACTCATCCTGCTTGGAGATTTTAATGTCAGAGTAGGGAAAGATAATTACCTCTGGCCAGACATTATACTGTTATAGGCTGCCAGGACACAGTCTGGTCATCACCAACACCATTTTTTAAGCACAAGATCACATGGATGCACTTGCGATTTAGACAATGGCACCTAACTGACTATGTCATTGTGAGGCAGCGAGACTGAAGAGAAATTCTAATAACCCGAGCTGTGAGAGGTGCTGAGTACTCAACAGACCAAAGCCTTATGGTTACCAAACTGCACCTAGTCATATGCCCATAAATGCGCCATAGACCATCCTCCGAAAAACTAAACTGTAGTTTTTCAAAGGATGTGGCAACTTGTAACTGCTTTTGCAGCACTATTACAGACAAGTTTTCTTACTTCCCACCAATTGACCCAAACAGCAATGCAGCAAACCTAAACGCAGAGTAGCTGAGTATTAAGACACTACTTCAGACCACTGCAAAAGAAACCCTAAGCTTCACTCACCGCCATAAAGACTGGTTTGGTGAAAATGCTGAGGGAATACATGACCATGCAATGAAGAATAGAGCACATAACAAGTGGCTGACTCATCCTAGCTCCTTAACCCTAAAAACTCGGTTCCAGAATATCAGAAGTTAAATCCAGAGAAAACTGCGTGGTATGGAGAACAAATGGTGGACTAAGCAAGCAAAAGAGTAGCAAAGACTGGCTGATATTAATGACCAGTGTGGGTTCTACAAGTCCCTAAAAGCCATCTGTGGGCCAACCAAACACGACAGCCCCTATTCAGTCAACCAATGAAGAGCTCCTGAAAGACAAACAAACAATCCTAGAAAGATGGGCATAGCACATTAATAACTTACAGAATAAAAGAAACCCAGTGGAGCACAATATCCTTGATATCATGCCCAAATGCTCCCCAAGCAGCAGTTCTTCTTGTCCCACCTGCACTTGCAGATACTGTTCGGGCCATCCAGTCTCTCTAAAATAAAATAAAAAATAAATGGTCCTGAGCTAATCAAAGGGGGTGGCCATTCACTCGACCAGTGACTATCTGGAACTAAGAAGAAAGTCCATATGAATTGCCTACTTCTGATATTGCAAAGATCTACAAGAAGAAAGGGGACTGCTCAAATGTAGTAACAACTGAGGCATCTCCCTTCTTGTGAATGCTAGCAACGTATTAGCCAAGATACTTTACCCAGACTGATAAAATGTCTGATTGAGTTAGCCCTTCACAAAACACGATGTGAATTTTGGAAGGAATGATGTACCTGTAATATGATCTATGTTCCCCGACAGATACAGAAATGACACGAGCAGAACCGTGACTTATATATTGTTAAGAAGCGGGATTTACCAGTTAGGTGCTCGAGAAGCTTCCCGGCGTTTCCCGTATGGTAGTTCCGGTACTAGTACGAGTAAGAGTTGCCTGTTTGCCTGCTGTTTGTGAGCGTAGTTATTTCGTAAGTTGTACATTAATTTTGCGCTCATTTTCTTTATAATGCTTTATTTACTGGTGTGTGATTGTTAAATTATGTAATTGAAATTAAGTTTGTATGGTAAATAGTTTACAGTGTTATGTAATGTAAGAAATCTCCTGCATGTTTTGGTTTTCTCCGAGTTGGTAACCGTGCTCTCTCTCTGGAATACACCAGAACTGAGGAGAAGTAGATCATTTACGGGCTTTCCACCCTGAGCCCGTGCCACACCTGTGTGGCAAATCTTATCATCATCATCAGTAGATCATTCTAGTACAATGCAAGCTTATATAAGGATGGGGAAGAGACTAGCTTCAGTTCAGTTTGAGTGCAGTACAGTGTCAGTGCAGTGAAGTTTGTATATTTTCGGTACTTGCGAAAACAGTGAAGTGTTGCTGGCAAATAGTGAAGAGTTATTGAAGTTTGTATATCACAGAAACTTGTGAAAATAGTCAAGTGTCAGGTATTAAGTGTAACTGCAGTTAGTAAAGTCTGTATATCTCCAGTGTTTGTGAGAGTAGTGAAGTGAAGTTGGGAAGCATTAAGTGTAATTATTTGAAATATAAAGACTGAACTTTAGAAGCCAGTGTTTATTTACGACGCCTGAGTTGATCCTGTGTACTGTACACCTAAAGACTGACCTTAGGAAGAACAACTCACTGGGCAACGTCCTTCCTGTACTGTGCTACTGCTGTTGGAGCCTGTGGCAGTGTGGAGTGGGGACGTAACAATAATGAATTCATCACTCTTGCAAAAACATTTGGCATTGTCAACGGAGAACTTTTTTGGAATGTTCTTTCAAAATTTGGAGTTCCAAACAAATTTATTGCCATCCTGGAGAGCCTGCATGACATCATGAATGCTCATGTATCCGTATGTGGGAGCAAATCCGAACCGTTCGATATGAACGTGGGAGTAAATCAGGGATGAGTCGTGGCTCCTGTCATTTTCAGCATTTATCTAACTGCAGTCACCCTTTTAAATCACCAACAAATGAACCCTGATGATGAAATAAAAATCCAGTTCCATCTAGACGGTAACTTATTTCATCTCAGACGTCTTCAAAAGCAATTAAACGACTGAAGTGGCTCATTTCCTAGAGCTACAATATGCTGATGACTGTACCGTCCTTGCCTGTATTGTACTCTGGAAGCCCTACAACAGAGTCCAACCATCGTCTCCAACATATACCGACTAGTGGGGCCCCGAATAAATCAGTAAAACAGGAAAAATATATCAGAGCAACAGCCCAGCAGAGCGGCTTGCATTTCAGATGAATAGTGAAAATGTAAAACAGGTGGAGATTTTTCCTACCCAGAGGCATAACATGGGGGGGACAGGGGGGACACGTCCCCCTCAGCTTTTGAACTGGGGGGACATCACAGTTTTTTGTCCCCCCCCAACTGTTGAATCAGGGAGATGTGCATGTTTACATACGAAAATCTGAGACCTTACAGGGAAAAGGACATTAAATGTAGCAACCATCGACAACTAGCAATCTCGTTCACCCACCCAGTTTACTAAGTGTTTGAACACTGAATTGGACAGGTCCTGCACACGTCTTACTACAGTAACTGACCCCGCTGCCCAGCCTGGGGCTCGTCAGGTCGTCACTAGACTAGACTCAGTATCGACGGTGCATTAGAATATAACTTGTCTGGACTCTGCCCTTCGACCGTAGTGTGTAAATGTTGCAGGTTCGCGGCTTTTCTGTATTCTAAACAGGTTAGACGAACACAGCATGTTCTCGTGTCTTCTTATTTTTTTGCCGGAATGAGGTGTTATCTTTGTTATCTTTTTTCACGTTACTGTTGTAAATAATTTAGCTGTGCAAATGTTCAGTTAATTTTCATATGACATTTGGTAAATACTGATACTGCGTGATGTTGGTAGATTAACGTGATAGCAGCAAGCAATTTTTTCATGTTACTTTTGTAAATAATTTAGCTGTGCAAAATGTTCATTTAAGTTTCGAATTACGTTTGATAAATATTAATACTGCTGTTCTTTTCTCTTCCTTTTTTCTTTGCATGTGCTTAGGATTAAAATCAGGCTACTTGAACAATTCATTGATAAGTTAGATTAGCCAATGAGTTTAAGTACTGAACACTGACCTTACTATATGACTAAATACCTAACCCATATCGCCTCAGAAACGTCTCTAAAATTAGTCAATCCTCAAAATTTTTCTGGGGGAGGGGGGGAGGGGAGCCGTATAGGCTCGTTTCGCTCGCCACAGCTAGCAAACCAAATATTGTCATTGTTCCCGCCAACTTTTGGAAGCTAGTTACTCCCCTGTACCTACCATGGAAGTGCGTTCACAGATAAACGTAACATTGATGGAGAAATCCTTGCACGAATTAACCACGCCTCAGCCTCAGATCCAGAGTCTTTGAAAACACCAGCTTGAGAATGGAGACGAAGGTATCAGTAAATACGGCTGTATGCCTCTCCACCATTTGATACGGTGCTTAATCGTGGACAACCTACAAGGCGTCACTTCAGACAGTTTGAACCATTTCACATCTGATGCTTACAGCACATCCTAGGACTCACATGGGGGGATAAAGTCCCTCACTCACAAATTCCCCAGCAGGCAGACTAAACCAGCATAGAAACCATGCTGGCTGAAAAGCAGCCGAGAAGGATCAGACACATGTTCCGCATGCCTGAGCACCGCCTTTCCCACCAGGTTCTGTATGGCCAACTCCCTGCAGCAAGCCGCAACCCAGGGGGACAGAAGAGATATAAAGATCATATAAGGACACCTTTGGAGAAATGCGGCATCATATCAAAAAATCTTGAAACCAAGCCTTGGACAGAAAACAATGGCGATCCCTCGGCAGCGAATGAACCTTTCATCTCGAAACGCAGAACATAGCCAGGGAAGGCATAATCAAAACAGGGTTTGGGGATCCAGGATTGGTCTGCACACTCACACACGCTGGCACCAAAGACAGTGAGAAACACATCATACTTGGGTAATGTAGGCGTCGTCTTCTGTAGCAGGACAGCTTTAGGTTAAGGTATTATCTCGAGTTTCCATTGCCTTGTCGTTCTTGCTTGGTCGGTATTTAACCACATGTGTTATGCAGTTTCTCTTTTATGCATATCTGTAGAGCGTCAAAAATATCAGTGTAAGCTGTGAAATAAAAATTGTGACTATCGAGGCAGCTTCCATACTCATACACCAGTTATTGGTTTTTGCAGGACAGCCAGCCAGCCCTGTTACTGCCTCGCTTATATGAGGATCGTTCGTATTTGTTGCGCGTTTTTTTTTTTTTTTTTTACACTACGCCTAAAGACTGGTAGGGCAGTTCATAAAATGTATTTAGAATGCACGTCAGCTTAATTTATCTCATCTGGTTGACTTTTTTTGAACTGGACAACTTGGCGAGCTAAACAATGACCCATTCAGTCTGTATGGTGCTGGTGAGGACGCCTGCACGCGGTGGCGCGGATTTAGCCGGGCGGTGAAGCTGTTTGGTTTTACTGTACAAACGTCCCTCACTTCCCTCCTCTCCCTTCGAAAGGAAGATGGTGGGCTGCAAGAAGGGAAAAACTTCATTCTGTGGTACACCGGACTGACGTTTCAAATGAATCTTCGGCTACAACCACCATCACCAGCACCACTAATAATGATAATGATGATGATGATGATAATAAAGCGTTATCAACTGATGTCATGATTAACGTTCCTTATGAGTCCTAGGTTCTGGATATTAGGTTTATCCTGTGGAATGGAAAACTCGTGAACTGTAAGCCACATCGACCCTCGCCTATGTCTGGGACGTAGTTGAGACAGAAATAGGTATCCCATAAGAAGGCCAACCCCAGGAGTGAGAATTTTAGGTTAGTGCAACGTAGAGCAGAACCACCCAAAGGCATTTAAGGTACAGTTTGACGTGAAGCCCAGTGCTGCGGGTCTGACTTCAAGGCACGTAAACACACGCATACGGTTTATGGCATGTAGCATCTACCTTCCTCGTCATGGCTGTCTGGTAATGTTTGGAGGTTACTAATAAAATTCAGTCTTCCACGTTACAAAATCAGCTTCAGTACTGTATGCCTTCTTTATTGGCCTGAGAAACAGAAAAGACTTCGTTAGCTAAAGTGCCATCATAAACTTTGAACTAAGAACACGCCAACAGACAAAACCACCTTCCCGAAGTG
>JAGKTI010024602.1:0-14312 GCA_018397915.1 Birgus latro | reverse complement strand
ACTCTAAGCTATAACCAAAAATGTTCAGAAAAACCCATCTTAGATTAGCACTAAGATGCAGTAAACTGTTGCCCGGCCCAATGCAATATCTGGTGCTATTGGCTTAGCTATATTAAAGCAATATCTAGTGAAATTATCAGTATCTGGTGCCAAAATGGGACATAATCATCGGTTCTATGCAGGATCTGGCATTGAGGTGTATTGATGGGCTCGAAATAAGTAGCCAAGTGGTGCTTCATTACTGTATTGTATCATTATTTTATGCTCAGTTTACCTCTTGTACTCATGAGTTTAACCCACCCTGTCCCCCCGACATACGATGCACGTCACACCCTAACCCGTCTCTCACTCCCCCGACGTGCATTGTACGTCAGTCAATTGCAATGCCTGTCGTTTGCACATTTTTCAAGATTTGTGGGTGATTTTTGGTAGGCATATGTGGGAGATCTTCCTCTACCCCCAGCAAGGCAGCAACGCTGCCTGACCCTGTGCAGTCCTTGGGGTGTGTGCCATTTTCTTGCAATTCACCTGTTAGCACTGACCTGGCCAGTAAAGACACGTAGCACCACAGTCTCTCCAACAACGAAATTCAAGGCAAAAGTGATTCCTGATGTGAAGGACAAAGATGACATGGCACAAGAGTTAGTAATGAACAGAAGTAATGAGGAGGTAACATTGCCAAGGTAGGTGCGATATGTTGTGTGTTTCGTAAGGGAACAACGCTTATATTGCCTATATTTTTGTGTGAAAAGCAATATACTCTTGTACTACACACAAATTCGTACCAGATAATTAAATATCTATGAGGCTGTGGTTTTGGTTAAGTTTCCCTCACATAGGGAGCGTGGCATCATAGAAACTGGTATCCAGGTGAGGTATCCCTTACCTGTTTAGGATATTTTTCATTTCATGTGAGCGCTTTCTCGCTGAATTTTCGATGTTTCTCACTAAAAGCAAATGTATGAGCCAAAAAAAAAAAAAGTTGAAAATCGGTTGGGTTTTGAGGGTGGGTTGGGTAAAAAAGTGGTCAGGATGGGGTGGGTTAAAGGATAGAGGTTCCAGACTGAATATCTGGCTCAATGCCAAATAGAGCAGATGAGGGTACTATGCAATATCTGGCCTGTTGCTTTAACTGGCATAGGGCTTGGCTGAATTATGCCAGATAATTGAGCGTACTGTATTAAAAGAATACCGAAAATGCCAAATTACATTAAAACCTAACCCCAGATTAATTTGACACTAGACAGGCAGACACCCCTCTCCCCCAGTGGTTGAGTGTAGGTAGACCAGGGCCTGTGAGACCCATACATTTTAAAAAATATTAAAAAAAGGTATATTTAAATGAATTGTATGTTAAAAAGTAACATTTTGTGTAATTTAAAGTATTCAAACATGAAAATAGTTATGGGTTTGTGCCATCTATTTTATCTATTTCTGGACCACCTTAAAAATTTTCCAAGTAGGGTAATAACAAAATGAGTGAAAAAAAGATCAGCATCACTGTGTCACTAGTTTATTCAGGTACTGTTGGCAAATTTTGAGGAAAATTTTATGAAAAATGGTACTACAGTATTTTTACTTCAGAAATCTATCTATCTATCTATTGCCAGACGCCTCAGAAATGCTTGTATATATAAATGCACAGATAACATGAACACTGGATTGGACACTTTGATTCCCTGATTTGCAGTAATGGCCCCAAGACCTAAAAATGATCCTTCCCATTCTGTCCTCATTATCTTGGCTTGTAGTCAACAGAAGTCAAATAAAAAACTGTTGCACAAAAACAAATGTATCTAACACAAATATTTCAATGACAGCAATTGAACGTCATTGTACAATACATGGTATGTCAACTCTTTTTCACACCTGTTAGCTTGCGCCGCTTATCGTCACTTTGTGACCTTCACACTTCACCATACTGAGGAGCATTCAAGCAAAGATAGACTTAATTTGAAAACACAGTTGGGAAAATTATTATCAGGTAAGCTACACACATTATTCCAGCAGTAGAATATCAACTGTTGGAGAATCTTTGTAAGTAATTTGATGAAAATGTTTGGTACTGTTTCGTGCACTGTTTCTGCATCAACCCCCATGGGCCAGATTGGTGACTAGTCGGCAAGTCATTGATGTGGTGCACAATACACATTAAATACGGAGATAGCTAAGAAATTACAAAAGACAATTGACCCAAACCAGTTTTAAAGTTAGCTTTCATGAGGTCTCGTAGCCAAAGCTGCAAGTGTCCAGCCATACTGGAGGAAAACCAGTAGTGTAGGCCCTGAGCTGGGTGATGTATAATAACTTTCTTTGCCTTTTAGGGCAGTGCCAATGAAAGTGTAGGCAAACTATTAATATGATTATGAACACATTGTGCCTTGGCCTAACATGCTTCTCACCTAGTCCACAGATACTCAAGGAGGCTTTCTTACACACACGTGACTCATTATTATTATTATTATACTTGATTGTATAAGTAGGTGGTGGCGTCCATCATCCACTCACTTGATGTAGTGCTGCCTACTTCTTCCTTAGCCTTTATCATTCTTTTTCTGTGCCTGCCCTCCTTTCTTCCTATTTCTCCTATATTTCCTGTCACTTCTTACTGCTTTTCTTTCCTTTACAGGTGGCATTACATTGAGTGACAAGCCAAATGGTTTCCTGTAAGCCAAGAAACCATTTACAACGCTGGGTGGTAACCATATAACCAAACCATACGTGCTCCCTACGTGTCAACAAGTGGGTTGGTGGAGGGTTAGTGCCCCTTCCCGTAAAAAAAAATAACTCGGTCAAATGGCCACCCCTTACGGGATTATGGTGTCTGGCAATAGATAGAATAGATAGATAGATTGTATAAGTCACAGTATCACTGTCTGGGACTTTGTTGGTGTACTGGTACAGTATTTGGTTACTGAGTGATTGACGGTACAGTATGCCGTTTATTTTAGTCAGCAAGACCCAAGTAGTTTTCTACCTCTGCCTCAATTACAAGCCTTGTCAGCTTCTCAAAGCATCCATTATTACATTCAGGCCCTATTTTACGTTGTGAGACATTTTCCCCAGTGTCATGACTGATGAATGCCGTACAGAATTACATACCTTGACTTTGTCGACTTTCCCTTCTCATTCGGACATTCCTCGCTATTTTTCTTACGTTGGAAAGTTTCTGATACCACAACTCCTATCCTCATCTTCCTCATGCAAAGACACATTGTTGCTGCCACTCATAATGCCTATTATTGTCGTTAAGTCAGTAAATATTAGTAAAAACACTGGAAGATACACTCACTACTGTAAGCTTAGCTGCCAGACTGAATGTAGATTGTAAACATTCTTAATAGTGCATGGATGGAACACTCTGATTGGTCTGCTGATCATAAAAGTGTGGTGATTGGCTCCCGGATTGAGAGCTGCTCACTCATTGGGTGATGCCAGAGGGAGGGAGCATACTGATCAGAAGAAAGCTGTGCTCAGTGGGATTTTCAACCATAATGGTTGATTCATTCTCAGATCACATAGGGATGGGGGGACGACAATGCTATACTGCTCTGGGACATTATTGCAGCGATGGGAGCGCAATTCTGGGAAGTGTCCAATCCAGTGTTTGTGTTATCTGTGATAAATGTAATGGAACATAGCATATACTGGACCAGAAAGTGAACATAGCATATACTGAACCAGAAAGTAAGGGTTTACACTGGAGATAATTTTTGGTCATAAGAAATTGAGAATGGAGAGACAGACTAACAAATGAGGAAGTGAAGGAGCGTTGTGGTGTGGATGTGGATGTGATAGGAAGCATTTGGAGAAACACGTTAAGGTGGTTTGTGCATGTGGAGAGGATGGAGAGTGAAAGACTGACAAGGAGAGTGTACGTGAGTGAGGTGGAAGGGGGGAGAGGGAAGGGGAGGCCGAGGATGAGATGGAGGGATGGAGTGAAGAGGTACATGAGAGAGGGGGGTGTGAGTTGGGAGCGGGGTAGCGAAATGGAGGGGGACAGAGCGACATGGAGGCGATTTGTTTGTGGCCACCCCGTGCGGGATTGAGGCGTCTGGCAGTAGATAGATAGATAGATCTAGCAGTTGACATTTACCTTTGAATGTTGCCCACAAACTGGTTTGCCACAGTTGCTGCATGTTGTTTTTGATACTAGTATGGCAACACTCAGCTGGGCGTCCTGTCTCCATCTTGAAACAACAGTTTACCTGAGTTCACTGACAGATATCAATCATTGTTTTTGTGCATAAATTTTCACATTCATATAATGTATGGAAAGGAAATGGCTGGCATGGTAAGGGTAGACGGGTCTGCAAGACCCATACATCCCTTGGTGAGCATGCAGAGTGCTGCAAGCCTGCAACACAGGGACACCCTTCACCGCTATGAGTCGGATGCTGGTTGAAGGTACTGAGAGCCGGCCACCTGCTGCCTGTACACCGCAGGCTGTGGAAAACTGTGACAGAAAAGTGATGTGGGTCTTTGGGGACCTAGTCTGCCTATCTTGGGTTAAATTTATAAAATGCCCAAAGTCGCAGCTAACCCCAAATACTGTACTCGGTATTGCCAGCCAGTTGGATTCATAGATGACTTAGCCAAAAAATCAGTTATAGCCTGTAACATCAAGATGACAATTAAAAATCCACAGATAACCTAGAATTCTTCTAAAATTCTCCAAAACACTTGCCAGATTAACTGATTCATCCAGGTTTTTCACTCAGTATGCCAGAATTTGTTGATAACCTGAAATTCAAGCATCCAAAATCTTACAGAAAGAACAACCCACACTTAAATTTAAAGTTTTGGGGGGCACGGTGGCTCACAGGTAGAGCATCAAGCTCGGGACCGGGGGGTCGCGAGTTTGAGCCGCACCTGGGACTGCCGTGCCGGGAGGGGTAGCGCCCTCCTGTTACCTAGCGGGGCTATATGATCTCATTGTAAGGTCTAGCTCGGGGGATTCTTTAATCCCTTTTCTAATTCAGTTGTGGTCGAAGCAATCCCATGCTTATTTGAATGGGAACCTGGTGGACTGTTTGAAGTTGCGCTGTAGCGGTTGGGATGTGTTCTCTCCTCAGTGCAGACATAAGGACATCAGAGGTGGTTTAATGGATGGCTTCATCTATGTATCAGAAGGGGGGATCATGCTTTTTTTTTCTTTTTTTTTTCTTTTTAGTGCATCCTGGAGGAGATTTGCATGAGTGGATGTTAAGGCAGTTTTAGGATTGAAGTGTAATTACAGTAAATATAGATCATAACGGTATTCTCTTCACAGTGAAGCACGATGATATCAGGGTGGTTGTCTAGTGCAGATACATCTCTCCTCCACGAATTATTCTGGGGGGGCGGGTCTGGGTATTCTTGACCTACGCTTGACGCCTGGCTGGCTATCCCGAACTCTGTATGACCTGGTGGACTCGGTCGAGGTGAAGGAGAGGCTGGTCCTATGTACAGTGGCGGGTAGTAAGGTGATGCGTAGTTGGCGCAGCGGTCTTGGTCCCCTGTACTTGCTGAGTGGTCTGAGCTGACTTCTGTCCATCAAAAGCGGAGGTGTGTATTCTTGTTCTTTCTCTGACCTTTAAACCTTTCTCTGCCATGTTTTATTAGCTAGTTCTTTACACTGCTGGTTGATTTTACACTTAGACGCTTGAATAAAAGGGATATGATTGCCTTCATCGGCCCATTCAATCCAAGATGGTCTCAAGCCGCACAGATAAGTCATGCAGTAAAATCGTCGAGTAGCAGGAAGAGTGAGCTTAATGACATTCTGAGGTTGAAGGGTTTAAATTTCTTAATCTGCAGCTTCCTATACTGTACCGAAAGAAAAAGTACAATCTTTCCTTTCTTTTCGTGTTCGTGTACGTTTTCCCTCAGCCTTATCACTCTGTACCTCCGTTTCTGCCTTTTTGCTTACTCTACTAAATCCAATTTATTAATCACGTTTTTCCCCTCTAGTTATAAGTGGTTAGGCAAGGCTAGTGGCTTAGGTTGATGGGAGGGTTGGGTGGGGGTGGGGATTAGCTCAGGGATATAGTGGTTAGAAGAGGCTGATGGGAGGGTAAGAATGGCAGCTGGGTATCAAGCTAGGTTAGATGAGTTTAGTGTTACTTTTAGCAGGATAATTACTATGGGTTGTTGTTTCTGGAGTGGTTGTTGGGTCATGGTTGCAAAGTCACAGGTATCTCCATCGAACATCAGCAATCTACAGCTACAGCTACTAAGTATGCTCCTGTTGGTAATGGTTTTTTTTTTTGTATCTACATTTTATATTCTGAGGTATACTGGTACCAGTATATGTATCTGTTTGTGCAGAATGTGCAGTAAGTTTTTAGTACAGTGTTGATATAAGTAGCTAACTTTATTTCTGTCTCATTCACATTTAAGTACAGTATTAGACAAACTGTATTTCTTCATCTTTTATGGACTTTTTTGTGCTATTTACTAATTTGTATCCATTTATAGTACATTATACCAATTTTAAGCATTCAGTACTGTACTGTTTTAAAGTATGGTACCAATAGTTTTTGTTGTGCTGTGTGGATTAGGGTGCGACTTCTCGTCCCTTATACACGGAGCCTGAAACGGGGTTTTCTTTCCAGAGCGGGTTGGGCTCTATTAAGGCAGTCAGAGGGAACAGGGCATAAAAAGGGAGGGCAACAACCTTACATGTATATTACCAACAAATTACAAACTCTGACACAACATGAATACACACTTTCCAGGAAAATAGTTATAACACACAAAAATAGACAGAACCAGGGGACTTGGGGCAGGAGAGGGCTGGGGCTGGTTGGCAGCCTGTGTCAGGATGCCCCGGGTCATCAGGACTTCCGGTGGCTGACTGGAGGCCGACCCGTAGAATCTCGTCCGGGAGTTATCAGGGGGCTGAGCAGGAGAGGGTGGGCCCTTCCACAGGAATACGGGGAGAGGGGGGGGGCCTGGGCTTAGAGGCTGGGCCCGAACAGGGTCAGGAGGCGGGCTTGCCTACGCTTACTCCAGGGGCATCATGTGGGGCTGGAGAGGTCTCATCCCAGGAACGTCTCGACTGGTCCCAGGGCTGCGGTCTCGTTGCTGGGCCTCCGTCAGGTCTGGGCTGCGGCAGCTTGGTGTAACAGAGTCCGACAGGGACTATGGTTGCCGGGGGTCAAGGGAGAGGGCTAGGACTCCCGATACCAAAGGCCCTTCCCAGGCCTTCTCCAGCTGCTGGTTGAGGGCGAGGACGTCTTTGTGAGGAGAGAGTGTGACAGCACTTTCTTGGGCCCCTTCTTTTATGGGAGCAGCAAGGTAGCCATCACCTTCCCTCCTTTTATGGAGTTAGAGCAAGGGCAGCTGGTGACCGACTCCTCCCCGTGTGCGGCTAGGTGGCTGTCACCTGGAGTGTGTAGGCCCGGCGAGGTGGCTGTCACCTGGAGTGTGTAGGCGCGGCGAGGTGGCTGTCACCTGGAGTGTGTAGGCGCGGCGAGGTGGCTGTCACCTGGAGTGTGTAGGTGCGGCGAGGTGGCTGTCACCTGGAGTGTGTAGGCACGGCGAGGTGGTCGTCACCTTCNCTCCTTTTATGGAGTTAGAGCAAGGGTGGCTAGTGGCCGACTCCTCCCTGTGTGCGGCTAGGTGGCCGTCACCCGGTGTGTGTAGGTGCGGCGAGGTGGCCGTCACCCGTTGTGTGTAGGTGCGGCGAGGTGGCCGTCACCTGGTCGGTGTGTGTTGGTGCGGCGAGGTGGCCGTCACCTGGTGTGTGTAGGTGCGGCGAGGTGGCCGTCACCCGGTGTGTGTAGGTGCGGCGAGGTGGCCATCACCCAGTGTGTGTAGGTGCGGCGAGGTGGCCGTCACTATCCCTCCTTTTATGGAGTTAGAGCGAGGGCGGCAGTTGGCCGTCTCTTCCCCGTGTCGGCTAGGTGGCCGTCACCCGGTGTGACTACGTGTGGCAAGGTGGCCGTCACCCGGTGTGACTACGTGTGGCAAGGTGGTCGTCACTCTACCTCCTTTTATGGAGTTATAGCGAGCGCGGCAGTTGGCCGTCTCCTCCCCGTGTGCGGCTAGGTGGCTGTCACCCGGTGTGAGTACGTGTGGCAAGGTGGCCGTCACTCTACCTCCTTTTATGGAGTTATAGCGAGGGCAGCAGTTGGCTGTCTCCTCCCCATGTGCGGCTAGGTGGCCATCACCCGGCGTGAGTACGTGTGGCAAGATGGCCATCACTCTACCTCCTTTTATGGAGTCATAGTGAGGGCGGCGAGGTGGCCGTCACCCGGTATGTCTGAGGGAGGGAAGCAGCAAGTGGGTGGCTAGGGGCCAACTCCAGAATGCTGTCTGGGGCTGTAGGAGTAGCCCCACCCTGAACCTGGTGATGGCTGGTGCGGTGGAGGTGTTATGCACTGTTACTGCTACCTGCACGGTGGTTCATCTGAGCATGGGAGAGGTACAGGTGTGCCCGTCTTGAGCAGAGCGCGCGCAGCTCACTTCCACTCCCTGGGTATCTCCTCCTGGGGTTGGTGTCTGGCCCAGGTGAGGTTGAGGGGGAGCTTCATTATTCTGTATTTCCCCTATATCCTTCGTTTCAGTTTTGTTAATATTTTTCTGTTTTTAAGTACCCTATGCTCGTAGTATCACAGTATACATATTTGATGTACCTAATTATAGCATTGAGAAGTATATTTATCATTAATATTTTGAAATAGTTTTAAGTATCCTGTGCTTGTACTGTATCAGTACTGTATACATATTTAAGTACTGTACCTAATTCAAGTATTGAAAAGTATATTTATCGTTAATATTTTAAAGTTAAAGTTTTAAGTACCCTATGCTTGTGCTATTTCAGTATACATGTTTTAAGTACCAAATTCTAGTACTGAAAAGTTCCTTTTTGGAGGTTTTCAGTGCTAAAGTTGTGTGCTGGTACCGGTATCCATTTTTCAGTAATGTAAATCAATCTGTTAATTTCAGTTTGTCTCGGAATTAACAGTAAATTAACTACGATATTGTCTTTGGAATTTAATTCTGCAAAGTATCATTTCAGTAGTGTCATTGTTGTGTAAATCTAATGTTTCTAACTTTTTCAGTTATTAAATGTATGGCATATGTTCAGAGTAAAAGGAATACTTTGTAAATTCCGGTTTGAGAATCCTTTGCAAATACAGTACCAGCTTAGACTTGACCGATAAGGTTTGGGTAGTATTTACAAGGATGGTTACAAGAGAATGATAATTGTTACAAGTTAAGAATTATCATGAATTATGATGCAGTCTAGTCAAGATAGTAATGTCAGAATAATTAAACATTAGGATTTACAAGACACTATTACTTGGTGGTAGTGGACGGAGGGATAATTGGGTGCTGAAGGTGATGTGTTAATTAGGGTTGTGAGGCAGACTCAGACCTGGGACGAGGTCTCAGGGATGGGATACTGAATAGGTTAAGCTGCCAGTGATCAAGTGCATAGAGAGCTGCCATTAGGTGACCAATGCCAACATCCTAGAATGTTGAAGCCTTTATAATGATACCAGTTAGTCAAGAAAGGCTAGTAAAGTGAGTATATAGGCACAAATAAAGATGCAGTTGAGGTGTCATCTCAAGAAGGCAAAACAGGATGATATATCAACTGTATTGCTGACAGTTTGTAAAAGTTTGTGTATCCACAGTTGTAGGGACAGAGAATGCCGGCTGTCATTGAGCAGGGGTGTGTGAAAAGCCTGGGTGAGTGTTATGTCTGGTGGATGGAAATTTTTTATTTGGACTAAAATTTTTGGTTGACAAATTATCGTTTAATTTTCTCAAGAGCTCTTAAAATTTCACCCATATTATATACAGTTAAGATGTGGTCATATGCTGATGCACCAAACTGCAAAGAGAAATAAAAGCTCCCTATTTTTTGACAGTTATTAAAGTGGGTAGGATGGAACATGTTTTGTTGCTGTATATGGTTGCTGGCTGCACTTGGTAATGTGTGATGCAGGCTGATCATAACCAATAACTGCAGGTGCCCTGATGATTACAGTACTACAGGTTTGCAATTTAATGGTGATTGAAGGTGAGAATAGTGATTTATAAAGTAATTTTCTTTTCAGTTCAGTGTTTTCCCAAGGAAGTTTGCAGTATGCCATACAGTTGGGCTGCAAAAGACGCTTAGTAGCCAAGGAGTGTTGTTACTTAAGGCAAAGTGAAGCCTTATTTGAAACCCAAGTTAACCACTTAGTTAATGCCAGAGTTATCAAGCAGGGGGATTCGGAAACCTAGGTTTGTTGGAGCTTCATGATGCCCTAAGAGTTAATACAACCATGCAGGGGGCATGTGAAGTCTAGAAATCTCTGTCGAAGCCCCAGAACTAACCATGCTGGGGGCATGTGAAGCCAAAGAGTATCGACACTGCCTTGTGAAGCCCGTCAAGGCTGCATTCTTCAGAATTATATTGGGGAAATTGGGACGTAGTTTCTCAATTGGTTGTTTAAGGTAAGGGGCTTAAAATTTTTCTGTTATTAGTTCATGTACAACACTACATTATCTTCACATTACCTTTGCCTAATATTGCCATTGATTATGAATCTTCTTGGTTACTAGTCACATTTAGCTACCTTAGGCCATGAACAGAGCTGAAAGGTTGTGCAGTAGGTGTCAGATTTAATTGACTAAGGTTTTTCCCTATTTGCAGTGTGTATATGATTGCAATAATATTCAGGTTGTTCTAATGGGCCAGTTCCCTGGGATGGAAAACAGGCAGCATAAAATTTTCCCTTGCAGTGTGGACATGGGTGTGGGGCGGCTAAACCCTCGCGTGATCCAGGGGGCAGACTCGGCAACTTCCTGGCTTACTGGATGCCAGTTGGCTTCCCGAAGGCTGTATGACCTGGGGCTAGGTGGAGGAGAAGGTGGGGGGAAACCTAGTCATAACAGCGACAGCCGGAGGGAGTGTAATTGGTACAGTGGGTGCATGATGCCTGAGTTTGCAAGCCCTCCCAATATCTTGCAGGCCCAATACTTCGCCATCCAGGGCCAGTCATGAGCATCACAGCTGCAGGAATTGCAGTAAGTTGACTGTAAAGTACAGTAGTAGCAGTAGTAGTTCGTATGTATATTTTAGGTGAGAAAGGTAGTGAATATTGAGAAGGGGCACTCACCATCCACTCATTCGGTGTAGTGCTGCTTTGGGTATCTGCCCTTTCTTTTCATTCCTTCCTCTTTTTTCTGCATTCCTTCCTCTTTTTTCTGCATTCCTTCCTCTTCTTTCTGCATTCCTTTCTCTTCTTTCTGCATTCCTTTCTCTTCTTTCTGCATTCCTTCCTCTTCTTTCTGCATTCCTTCCTCTTCTTTCTGCATTCCTTCCTTTTCCTTCTGTCTATGGGTGACTTGACACTCCCTCTTCTTTCCTTCTTTCAGTCTTTCCTCTTCCTTCTGCCTATGGGTGACTCTGCACTGAGTGACAAGCCTAATAGTTTCCTGTACACCAGCAAACTATTTACTACGCTAGTTGGTAACCATATAACAAATTATGGCACCTGGTCAGTGAGTTGGAGTTTATTGCTCACATAATGCCACCCAGGGATGAGTGAGGCTGATCACTCAAATTCAGGACCAGCTTGCCTAGCCCCTTGGCTCCCACACTCCTCATGGGGTGGCATTGGATTGGAGGATGGATGGATGAAGAGTATATCTGAGAAAATTTGAATTTGGGATGCATGGTAGGTCTAGGTGGATTAATACAGTAAATGAGGGGTTTTGGAGCTGAGGATAGGGAACTGAAGAAATAAATCTGGGTGGATGAAATTTGAGTGGAGTGTATGGACAGGGTTTGGCACCCGTCTTTAACTTGTCAGATTCAGATGTGTGCGCGAAGCCATGCGTGGAATGTTTTTTGACCGATCATGTGGATCAAGAACTACTGGGGCATGATGAGTGGATGGGGGTGTGGTTGATTCAGCTGGGGAAAATTTTGTTAGAAGTCTCTGAATTAATTCCTGCTGTCTTGTAGGATTAATTTTGACTTTGTTGCCTTAACCCCTACACCGCGGGGTTGTCGGAGGCGCGCCAGGCCATTCCTGCGGGGATATTTGCGCTCCGACTGACTTTTTAAAAATGTTTGCCAAAAATCAGCTATTAGTCCTAGATATTATAATTACATATGCATATGGCACATACCTTCAGCTTTCTCCTGGGATGTTTTTTTTAGCAATCGTCGACTACCGTAGGACTTGTGGAGACTTCTGAAGTTGGGTAACTAAGTCTCCACTTTACACTTCCTGACATCCCCTAATCTGAATACCACTGCCAGATATTATCACTAGAAACACTATTTAATGATTTGCAAGTAGTTTGGAATCCATACTCAATAAAAAAAAAAAAAATCATGAGAGCAATGTAAAATACGAGCGCGTACGAACCTCCCACTCGAGCTAACTCACTGCTGGTATTCTGTCATTTCTTACTCGTATACACACTCGCTTTATTATTTCTAGTACTTTATTACACTTATATGTATCTACAGTCCTTTACCGCTTCCCACACGATGTTTAGTAGGGGTAGAGGTCACAGGGCCTTTTATAATAGGCGCAAAAGCGGCAGAAATGGAGGAGCGTCATTTCACCGTGAAGGACGTGAGCGAACTGACTATCTCGGTAGCCAAGAGTTGAAAATGTCAGCTGCTAATGTATATGCTAAGAAATAAGTTGTAGGAAATCTAGACAATACATAATAAATTAGGTAGTTCCAGGTGAATATAAATATCACTGAGGCTTCTCCCTTCCTTTCTTATACAGCAATCTCCCTACTATCCGGACGTCCACTATCCGGATTCATCGCTGTTCGGACATCGTAGGCTGTCCGACCCCCAAAATGCCCCAAAATTCGAAAAAAATCCTGGAAAAAATCTGATTTTTTTGGACCGCGTCAGTTTGAATTTCCCGCGCGCGCTGAACAGCTGTGTTTTCGCGCCTCCCGCCTCTCAGTCTCATTTCCCACTCAGCTCCCGGCTCATCAACACGCTCTCAACATGGCTGCTGAAGTGCTTAATTTTGTGGTGATTCCCAATCTCCTGCAGGGCTTGATGCTGCTCTGCACCTTCTTCATCATGTGTGTGATGATGGCCCCGCCACTTGAGAAGAGGAAGAAAGTGGTGTTGACTCTGGAGAAGAAGCGGGAGGTATTGGAGAAGGTGGATGCCGAGTGGCCGACATCTCGGATCCTCCGTGAATTCAACCTCCTTCGCTCCACTTTGTTTGATATCAGGAGGTCCCGAGACAAACTACAACAGTACACGGCTGATTTTGTTTCGAAAACCAGACGGAACGTGGAGAGGAAGATGATGTTTACTCCTAAGTATGCTGACATCAACCGTTCCACACTCATCTGGTATCGACAACAACGTGCTGCTGGTGTATTGGTACTTGGAACAGAGCTGAAAGCTCATCTTGGACTCTGACAGCGACTAAATTCTCCAGGACTCGCCACTAGACCACACGGGAATTTACTGTTATGTACAGTGCAGCGAAGTGATGCGATGCAAGGTATGCGAAAGGAAACGTTGTGGAAAGTGCTGGTGAGAAGTGCTGGTGGGTGTAAAGTGCAGCGGAATGCTAAGGTGTGTCAGGTGCAAGGTCTTACTGTCAGAGTCTGAGATGACCGAGCGGGTTATACATCAGGACGGCGGGATCATTCTCGTAAGTACCCTAACTTAATCAAAATTCCTTGTTTTGTTCTTCCCATATCATTAATCTTATGCATAGACTGTGTGAAAGATGATTTCCATAATGATTTTCAAGTCTAACCTGTTTTCAGCATGCTGTAAAGTGGTAAAAAAATTCCCATAAATGTTAATCATAATTTCCTGCTTTCAGTTCAATTTTTTCATGCATGGTTTTGAAGTGCACCAGCTATGAAAAAGGTGAATGCCATTGATTTGTGTGAAAGATGATTTCCATAATGATTTTCATGTCTAACCTGTTTTCAGCATGCTGTAAAGTGGTAAAAAATTCCCATAAATGTTAATCATAATTTCCTGCTTTTAATTTTATTTTTTCATACATGGTTACCACTAGTATTGAAGTCCACCAGCTGTGAAAAAGGTGAATGCCATTGATTTTCATGTCTGGTACCTAAACAAAGCTGCCAACTTAGTGAACAGCTGTGCCTAACCTACCTCAAATTCATTCTTTTTGGGTTAAATTTAAATTAATTCATGCTTTGTGTTCGTTATTTTAGTGCACTAGCTGTGAAAAAGGTGAATGCCAGTGAATTTCATGTCCGGTCGTAATCTAACCTAGCCTAACCTAACCATTTTGTTAATCGTAATTTCCTGCTTTTAATTTTATTTTTTCATGCATGGTTACCACTAG
>JAGKTI010024601.1:0-14312 GCA_018397915.1 Birgus latro | reverse complement strand
TATAGAGACAAGTGATCAAGGTGCTGAAAATGTCAACTTCAACAAATAAAGGCCCCCCTACGACTATACTAACAACAAAAACAACAACAACTACTACTATTACTACATCAGCTACTACAACCGCTATTATTCCTTGCACTATCGTCCGAATGTTCCTTGTATCTCAGTGTCTTGCTTTTCGTCACACTCACTCAGTTTTCTCCTCACAAGCCCGTCCATACTCAGACACCAAATACAGACTTATTTTACCTTCCGAGACTGTGACCAAGGCCGCATCATCTCCAAACAACAACTGGTGTATTTCCTAGTCTTCCCATCTCCCTGCATCCCTTAACCCCTTCACTACGAGGAAGTATTATCTTCGTTTATTAATGCTAAGTCTAATCATTTATTTTTAAACTTTAAAATGGTGTCTAAATGTGAAGGGCATGATGAAGGCCATTTCTAACTCCTCCAGTTCAAAAAGTCTATCCTGGCGGAGGAAAATAACCTGTAGACAGCAAGAATTTATCTTAAAAGACGTTCTCTCATTAATGTTGTTAAATAAATCCCTTACCAAATACTCACACATTCACATCTCTAATCAGTCCATCCCAGTACCCACACATCTACCTCCCTCGCCAGTCCATCCCAATTCCCACACATCTACCACCCACACCTGTTCATCCCAATACCCACACATCTACCTCCCACACCAGTCCATCCCAATACCCACACATCTACCACCCACACCACTCCATCCCAGTACCCACACATCTACCACCCACACCAGTCCATCCCAATACCCACACATCTACCTCCCACACCAGTCCATCCAAGTACCAGCATATCTACCTCTTTCACCAGCCCAGGGGTTGGATATGGCCGTAATAAACCACTTTAGTGTGAGAGGACTTGCCCAAGTTGAAATAAATCGTTTGGTACCAACAAGAACTAGAAAGCACTCAGAGGCTGCATACTTCCGCCAATGCCATCCATTGCAGGATCCCGATCCGGATCCGGATTCGCCCCTAAATTTAATCAAGTCTTTCTTGACCCATGGTCCACCCTTCCACGAAATTTCATTAAAATTCAATAGGAACTTTTGGAGATATCCTGTGGACAAATACGCAAAAAATTCTTGGATCCAGATGATGATCCGGATCACCACCAAAATCTAACGGATTGTTTCTTTGGCAATACCTTATCCCTTCAAAAAAATTTTAGCAAAATCCTGCCGTAACTTTTTGAGTAATCCAGCTAACAGACAAACTGGCAAACAAACCAACGCCGGCAAAAACATAACCTCCTAGGTGGAGGTAATAATCTGAGAATGGAATACGAGAGTCATCATGGCAAGCCTGTCATTTCTGCTAAATCTCGGTCTTTCCCTTGAACAGTACCCGCAAAAATCATTCTACAACGAGATATGAGCAGCGCAAGGGTATAGTTTTTTCATCTTAACCTAGCCTAGATTTTTGTTCTTTTGCACCTTATTTCGCGTAAATCACTGACAGAAAAGGTCAGTGCGGCTCTACATCCTTGTCACTGCACTACTTTGTGGCTAGCACCATAGTCTCGTATTAATCTATTGTTACGACTCAGCATTCATGATGTTATTTTTAGTCCAAGTTGGGGTAAAAAAGGTATAGTTGCTTCATCGCTACTTGGACTAGAGTCTGTTTGTTAAAGTGGTGTAGAGAGAGGGTTAAGCCGATAATCTCATGAGCTTTTATGATGGTAATGAAAAACGGGTAAGGGCAGGTGGATATCTACAGTATGTGAATGGTTGTAGATTGGTGCTGGCACTAGACAAGGTTGTGCGATGTCCCTCCTCCCCCCGGCACACACACAGGAGCCTCGCGGCCCGACAGGACGACGCAGCACATGTCCAAATTAAACCGTCTCTGAACCACATTTTGCTTTGGAGTAGTAGTAGTAGTAATAGTGGTACAAGTAGCTCCAGGTTCATCTGTAACATTTATCCAGTGGACAGTAGGCTACTGAAAAGGGTATTAATTTTTAGTCAAGGACATAAAATTCTGCGTAGTGTAGTGTATGTGAAACGTGTCTATTAAGAATACACAGAAATGTTGTGGTAGCCAGAACTGTGAGAGAGTGGATTTTGTGTGAAAGACTGTGTGGACCATTTCACTGGCACGTTCCATCATCAGCAGCAGCAGCCTGTATTCCTCTTCCTCTTCCCCCTCCTCCTCTTCATCCTCATCATCATTAATAACCTATCCTCCTCCTCCTCCTCTTCCTTCTCATCATCATAATAATCAGCCTATCCTCGTCCTCATCATCATTATCACTCACTGAACAACGTGGTGAGTTAACCAGTCATGTCAATCTATGGTTACACGTAAATGCTATGGTATTAGAGAGGGACACCTTCATGCGGTGACGCTGTTATGATCGGATGACTTCAGTGCCTTATTGTATAATGAACCTTTGGTCCTTCACTTCCCTTGAAACGAGAGAGACAGAGAGAGACAGAGAGGAATTGACTCTTTGACTCCCTACTGAATTCTTTTCATTTTGATCTTGCTAACACCAAACTATTTTCAAGCCCCCTGAAGAAGGATTTTAAAACTCCTCCACACTGAAGGGGTTGGATTTAGTCTCCCATTAACCCCTCCGGGCCGATGACATTTTTAAAAATTATATTCTCGGTATCCAGACGATTTGTTCCAATTTATTCATACTATATCCAGACGAATTTATTCGCCTTTAAGACAGGCTTTTGGATCTAGTGAGATTAGATACAGTATTCATTATTCTCTTCCTTATCTGAAGCCTTTCCTAAGGCGATTACTGTCGTATGAAAATAGCAAAAATAAAGTTAAAACAGAGACCAAGCTCTATCCGGCTTAGGGAAGATGGACGCCCCGTGCTCTGCATAGCATCGGGTCACCCTTGGGAAAAATGTTGCACTAGTTAGCCCATCAAAAAGACGGCAGGTGGATGGTTATCATCGTCCCGGGAAGTACTGGCATGGGAGTGACTCAAGGTAGTGTGATCCACAGTCCATAGGTAAAAAATAAAAGTGTAAAAAGTACTGCTCCACAAGGCTGCCCCTGTTCTATGTGGCAAAAAGACATCACAGGCAAAATTTTAGCTCATTTTAACGAATTTTGGAGGTTGCAGAAAAAGTCAGATTTTGTGTCATACATATGAATTTCTGGCTGTGCGGTTATTTGGGTAGCCTACTAAAGTTTTATCAAAGACTGTATGCTTTTTTTTTTTTTTTTACTAATTTGTTTTAATGGTTTAAAAATAAACCTCTACAAATGCAGTGTTAAGTTGCCCACTGTCCAGCTGTTAGAATGCTTCTGTGGTCTATGCATCAGCTTTCAAATCCCTTAAACTGAAGGTATTTGATACTACAGCTTCAAATACAGGTATACGGTCAAGTGCTTGTACAAAATAGAAGCATCTCTTGGAAAGGAACTTTTATGGTTAGTCTGTTGTCTCCACATATATGAAGTAGTTTCATCAGATGTTGTGACAGAAGCCCTTGAATCATCAACTGGTCCAGAAATGAAGCTATTTAAACGTTTTCAGAAATGCTGGGGAAAAATCAGTCAAGAAGATTTTCAGGCAGGAAACGATCATATCTTCAGCTCCACTCAAGAATATCTGCAGAGGGAAATGATAACGTACAATACACATGCAATAAAAGAACCGCATCCATGTGAGGGCAACAAGGAATATCTGAACCTGTGTCTCACCAGATGAAGAATACGGATTTCGTGATCCTGGTGTCATACACCATGCTCACTGGATGATGAAAGGAATACTGTATATGCTTTGAAAATATTACTCTTTAGAGATCAGTTTAAACTCACTGCTCATAAATTAAAAGGCTTTCTGAAAGTTGGATTGTTTGTCTCCCTGATATCTTCTAGGTTCTGGAATTAAGCTCCAATCCCATAAAAGTCCCCTTTCAGTGATTTGAAGTTGATTAACATGCTTCAGTCATACCCTGGTATCAGTATTAGAGAGAAGGCCTTGAAAGCAGTCAAGCGACATCTTTGGTATTTGTCTAACTGAAAACTTAAAAGAGGCCACCAAAATCAGACTGTGCACATTGCATCCCAGCCACAGATTTTGACACTAGTCATCCATTAGAAGCATACATTACGAGCAGGTCAATGAAACTCTTTAACCTGGTAACTGTAGACAGTGAAGAGTTAGAATTTTTAGAAAAGGACCCTGCTACCTGGCTGGCAGATGACACTTATCTTGCCATACAGAAGAATATCTGTGGAGTAACAGTGGTGAATGATTCCACAGAAAGAGACATTAGTCTCACGAGTCTTACAACAGTACACTGACAAAAAATGAAGGCCAGAAGCAGTTTCTATTACAATCAAAATTCATAGGCAAGTGTACCCATCTTCTATCAAATCTTTAGTTTTGCCACGATAAAATACATTTTTCACTGAACTCAGCTTTCCTTAATCTTTTTTTTATTGTATAATAAGTAAAAGATGCTGTACAGGAAGACCTAGTAAGTAAATATTTAGTAGCTACGTTATACCATCGTTACAGAACACTTAGGTACAATGAACTGACAGTCATTTATAAATTTTTGTTTTTTTACGGAGATGAAAACTGTTAATAATTTGTTATTAATGAACTCACATTTATACAGTACATTTCTGTTTCATGCAGTGATAAAAATTGTTAGTAATACACCCATACATTTAGTTTAAACAGTGTTAGAAGTTATTTTAATTCTCCACTTTCCGTCAAGTATCCCCCTGTCCCCCCCCCCTCAAAAAAAAAAAAAATCATTCTGTGTGACCTCTAAATACTAGTATTGCTCAAGTGTGATGAAAGTTTTCCCAGAAACAAGTCTTCTCAGTAGGAACAGGGGCAGCCTTGTGAAGTAGCAAAAATATAAAGATAATTTTTTTTGGACTACCCTAACGCGGGGCCAAGGCCAGGTAGTTGGCCATGCACAACACTCTCAGGCAGGGAACTCAAGCACATTTACCAAGTACGATAGTCAAAGTCAGGGCTCAGATTACTGCTCGTACATATCTCCATTACACAACTCATCCACTTGGGGGTTAGGCCTCCTCCATTTTCCCTTCCCTGCACCTTGCCATGTGAAAGGACCCTGTTCCGAACCTGGCGAGGTGTTGTCTGCCACAGGAAGGGGGCTGCTTGCATGTGGTCGATGGGTCTGCTCGGCCAGTCAGACCGGAGTAGAGCAGCAACGGTGAGAACAACAAGAACATTACCAACACTACCAGCATCATCACTTCTACCATTATTATTATTATTATTATTATTATTATTATTATTATTATTATTATTATTATCATCAATATCATCAACCTCATCATCTCCATCATTATACTGGTACTGTAACTATCACTATGCAGCGTCTTATCGGGCTCACTATAATACTGGGCCACTAAAAGAAGCAGCCCCACCCAAGTAGCAGTGTGAGGCAGGGGGCATGAAAGACACCTTTGTGAAAAAGTACAATACTGCCCAGATTACCAGGTCACGCCCTCCTATACTGTGCGGAGGGAAGGGTGAAAGGAAGGGGAGGGGAGGAGAAAAAGAAGTGGAGGGGGGGGGGAAGAAAAGAAGGGAGGAAAGAATGGAAAGGAGGAAAGGAGGGGAGTGAGAGGAATAAAAGAAAACAAAAGAACGAATGGAAAGGATGGGTGCGAATACTGAGGGAAGAGGGCATGAGAGGAAGGGAGGAAAGAATGGACAGGGAGGACAGGAAGGAAAGCAGAAAGACGGAGAGAATGAAAGAAAAAACATGAAAATAATGGAATGATGAGCAGAATGAGGGTAAATGGAAAGAAAGGAAGGGGAGAACGAAGAGGACAGAAATAAAAAGGGAGAAAAAAAAACAGGGAGAGAAAGGGTGATAACTGTCAAGATCAAGCTTTTGATTCCATCCCCCGCCACAACCTCACAAACAAAATATTCAACACAAACATGCACAATAACACAAAAAGATGGCTGGCAAACTACTTAGCATGGAGATATGCACATGTAACTTTTGCTAGTCAGTCCTCGAACATCAGAAACTTCACAAATGGCGTCCCCCAAGGATCTGTCTTGTCTCCTACACTCTTCAGCCTATACATGCATGACATACCCACACCCCATACACAACAAATACACATAGCTTCCTATGCAGACGACATAACACTTACATGTACACACCAAAACGCAAACACAGCCGCACACATCCTCCAACCTTACCTCAACACACCACACGAATGGTTCACCACAAACACACTCAAAATAGCCCCAGCTAAATCTACAGTGACCCTTCTCACAAACTGGACAGCAGAACTCAGTCACATTCCACACCTCACCATAGACAACACTCCCCTACCACACACACACACACACACACACACACACACACTCACACACACACAAAATCCTTGGTGTAACATACAATACATCAATGTCATTTAAACAGCACATCACAAACATCAAAAATAAATTAACACCTAGACTCAATGCTTTGAAGTCACTTGCCCATACAACATTTGGACACAACAAATAAACCACCACCACAGTATACAAACAATATATACCGTTCAGTGATGAATTATGCAAGCCCTGCTTGGGCTCCTAACCTCACTAAAACACACTATAACACTCTTCAGACCATACAAAACAAGGCCCTAAAAATAATCACAGGCTGCACAGTTACTACACCTACAGACCATCTACACCAAGAAACCAAAGTCCTCAAAGTCAAGGATCATCTAGACATGAGAGGCACCCAAATTCTCGCTGCAGCCTCCACAAACCCACAATATCCACTACACTACATGGCAGTACATCCACACACACCAAGGAACATCAAAACAACACCCAATACACGATATCATACACAAATACTATCATCTCTTCCCCTCTGCCCACCTCAGACCAGCTTCCAGAAGCATATTCATACTCAAATCACTCGCCGTTCCATTCAGTCACACAAAGCCAACACACAGCTCCATCCTTCCGAACGCTATCTCCCCCGTGAGGACAGGGTCCACCTGGGCAGGCTGAGATGTGGGCATCATCCAGCCCTCTTAAGTTATCAGAAGAGGCTGGATGACTCCGTCGCTGACGCCTGTCCAGGATGTAACACAGCACCCCATACTATTAAGCACATCATGGAAGACTGCATTGCACACAATCACCTACGCCAACAACACAACATACACTCCTTGAGAGCTCTGTGGGAAAGCCCGGTCTCGGCCATGGCCTTCCTTAGGGACTCGGGGCTGTTCGGCCAGACTGCCTAGGGAACAACTACTACTACTACTACTACTGTCAGGATCATAATGAAATAGGGAGAAGGAAGGAAAGAAGGGAAGGGTAGAGAAGAAGGGAGTACAAAGGAGCACAAAGGAAAGCAAACAGCTACAGACCTTATGGTCCTTTCGAGGCTGTTTGTTAGAGGGAGGAAGTGAGATGAAGGGAAGCATGGATGGGAAGGAAAAAAGGAGAGGAAGGACAAAAGGGAGGAAGAAAGGAAAGAAACGAAAAGAGAGGAAGAGAGGACAGAAGAAGAAGGAAAGAAAGGAGAGGAGCAAAGAAAAGGAGAGGAAAGTAATAAAGAAAGTGAAGGGAGGTAACAAAAGGAAAGGAAGGACTTAAATGAAGAGAAAGGAATACTGCATAAAGATATGAGAGGAGGAGAAGGAGGAGGAGGAGAAGGAGGAATGGAGTCAGATACGTGAGAAAGAGAAAGAAGGAAAGAAAGATATCTATGATATGAAAATGGAAAGGGAGACAGCAGGGAGGATGGAGAGAAGCAGAAGGGTTGGGAAGAGCTTGAAGGATAGTGAAATAGGAAAAAAGGGAAATATTCTTGGTAGAGGGAGACAGTAAGGCAGCAGTAGGAAAAATTAGAAAGTGAGGAAAGAAACAGAATGGCAGGAAAAGATGACGAGATAACACAGGAAGAGACAGAATAGGGCAAAGAATCGTGAGAGACAGAAGGAAGGTAGGAGAGAGATTATGGGACGACTGGAAGGAGAAAGAGGGAATGCAGAAGGCGATGTAAGAGAAAAGGGTGGAAGAAGGGCAACGATTGAGGGTGAGAATAAGAGAGAAGGGAAAAAGGATGTAAGGGAAGAGTGGGCAGGACGCAGGAGACAGAATGAAGGACGGAGAGATGCAGAGAGATTGAGACAGGGAGTGAGATAGGGAGAAGAAATGGGGGTAAGAGAGGAGGACGGAAGGAGGAGAAATTAAGGGAAACGGGACAAAGAAAGAGGAAGAGGGATGTGAGGCAAGAAAAAAGAAAAAGGGAGAAGAGAGAGGGAGTATGAGAGATGCGAGAGCAAGTGGGAAGAAACGGAAAGGGAAGAGTGAGAACCGAGAAAGACAAGAATGGGAAGAAACGGAAAGGGAAGAGTGAGAACCGAGAAAGACAAGAACAAAGAGGGGAATTAAGGACTGCCAACATTTCCAAGGGAATGCAGGATGGTCTCCACACTACAGTACTTTGACACACTTCTGTGCAAATTGCCATGACGATAAAAGGAGGACACGCAAGAACATTAGATATCAAAATCTGTTTCAACATTTTGACCTATAATCTCATTCAGTCGTATAAAAGGCCTAAATTAAAATAAAAGGTGTCTGGTGTTATCTGCCCAGGAATAAATGCAGCAACACTGAGGAGAACAGGTGAAGAGAGGAAGGAATGACAGCAAACTGAATAGTGCTTGGAAGAATGAGGGAAGAAAAGAGGAAAAGCTGAGTTAATACATTTTGGTCTCCCCCATACCTAGAGACTATAGTTAAAGGCAGACAGAGAGTGGGGGAGGGGAAGGATATGTGGGAGGGAAATATGGAGATATGAAAGACGTGTGTGGGAAGGAGGAGGGAAGGAGGGGTCAGTGCTAAAGTGGAATGGAAAATGGGAGGAGAGCAGGAGTGAGAGAAGGGACAGTTGTGTAGCAGGGAAATAAGGATGAATAGGAAAGATATGCGTGTAAGAGGAGATGAGGAAGGCTATGTGTGTGTAAGGAGAAAAGGAGTATATATGGCAAGGAGTGAGGGAGGAAGGAAGAATGGATGTTTAAAATAAGTAGGATGGCAGAAGTAGGTATGCAAGAGGAAAAGGAAATTACAAAAAAAGGAAGGAAAGATGAGAGGAAAAAACAGCATAATTCACTGACGAAATAAAATATTGAATTCTGCCGGCACTGCTACTGGAGGAGGCATACAGTTTTCATCACACACTAACTATATTACTGACGATCATTCAGTGGAAATCAGGTGGAACAGAGGGTGGCTATGTACAGAGTGTGACCGGACTCTCTATGCCGAGTAGTCTATTCAAAGTGAGAGTGCAACTTGGATTAGTTATAATTACGCATCCTCCTCAAACTTTGTTCATGAACTACAACTAACATGTCCTGTATACTGAAAAGCCGTGAGGTGCCTGGTGGAGCAAGTTGACACAACGTGCACAGTCTGACGGGTGAATGTGGAAGTGGATGGTTTTGAGCATGTGGTGGTGTAGGAGTATTTGATAGCATCGCACAACGTGTGCCAGCTTAAGGCTAGGCCTATAGGTCATAATTTACGCAGCATAGGACAGTTTGATGAAACACCTTTTTCTTAGTAACTACATTATGCATGCAGTAAAACCCGTCTAATTCGGACTCGTTTTATCCGGAAATACAATTAATTTAGACTGGCTAACCACTACGGACTATACCTGCTCAAACTCGACATCCAGGTATGGTACAGCTTACCCACGTGTTTGCCCTTATATATCTATCTATATACCTAGGCTGCTTCCCCCAAAGAAAGGGGAAAACACTGCAGAATAATACAGTGCACTGTAATGAGTATTAGTCATCATGCACATAACTGACATTCACAAGTCACAAGACATGAACACAAAATTAAGCAAGCACTCAAGTGCGGTTCAGCGAGAAGCAAGGTCTTATAAACAAAAGGCCTGGGCAGTCTCCAGTATATAATTTTGTATCACAGCTTACTACATTGGAAAGCAATTTGTTCCATATATTTATAACTCTGTTCAAGAAGATATGCTTCTCTATTCAAGAAGAAATTCTTAACCTAATATGACTGGAAATGCCTGCCAACAATTTTATGATCATTATATTCAAGGAGACATGCTTCTTTATTCAAGAGGACATGATTCTTTATTCATGAGGACATGCTTCTCTTCCCAAGAAGACATGCTTAACTTCATGTGACTGGAAACACCTAGCAACAATTTTATGATCATTACCTCTGGTATAATTCGAGCAAGTTACTGGGAGGTATTTTTCAACAGATATGTTATCATCTTTGAGTTTATATACATGAATTAAATTTTCTTACAGTCTGCACTTAGTTAACCCTTTAATGGCTGACCTATGATAAAATTAGCCAAATTGCTTCTGTTTTGGATTGTAAGCTCATATTGATAGTCTTTTTAGATTACAAGCAGAATTTACTGGTAACAAATATATTTTTATATATTTTTTATATGTTCCCAAGCTGGGAACGTCGGCATTTTCATGCTCCAAATATTACCCAAAAGTAATATAGAATCAATCTTCGTCCTGTTTCAGTGTATTCTTATATACAGGGTTGGAACTAAATTATGCTGTCATGATAACATTAAACTAAAATTTATTTCACTAAATTCTGTGTACTGAACACCGAACACTCTTGAAATACCAAAATTACAACTCACCACTTTCCTATGTGCTACTTATTTCATCATGCATTTCCTTTGGTGGAAAAACTCACTGCACCTTTTATGTAGACTCTTTTCATATATCGTGCACTTCAGCCGTGTGTTCTTCATGCGTAGAGTGAATCTACCTTGAGAACACGTCACCAGGAAGTGACTGACTCCATCATATCTCACCGCTTTGGCTGGGAGTGCCGATGGCCCTCCAAGTCTCTTCCTCATCTCCTGAACTGAAGGTGTGTTGTAACTACAGGTGGATCAATACGTTGGTGGAACCTAAAGCCAGCTACTACTGCCATGTTCAGTATGTTTGAAAAAAATGTTCCACCACCATTTCACTGAAAGCAGGCTTGGTCTGTAGGATGCCAACATTCTGTCACAGACATCAACTCCTCTCACTATGTTATTGTACATCTTGATGAGATACGGCTGGGAGACTAGCTTGTTGCTTTCTATCTTCACGTGCCATTCTGCTGTCTGAAGTGGATTCACACCACAATACTTACTAGTAATAGTCACAGCAGAGTTGTCATTCCACTTCACACGCACTTCAGTATCCTCTCATCTGATTTGTATTCAAAATATACTAGCTCAAGCTTTTCAACTTTATTCTTTGTTGGGAGAGGACAGCATCCTGTTCTGTTTTCACGAATGGTTCCACGGGCTCGAATATCCCTTTGAGCCAATTCTGTTTGAAGTTTGTAACTTGTGAAAAAATTACCACAGAACAAAATATGGCTAGCCCTCTCAACTGACTGCCACATTTCACTAACAACACAGGATCCTAGCAGTGACTTACTGCCACCCTCTTTACCACAGAAGTTTGAGAAGTTGTATGGATAGCCATTTGCACTACACGGTATCGACATTTTGTACCTAAAAATGCAATGTCAGCAGACTCTTGGGATCTGCGTCTGAGAATGAGTGAATATGTCGTAACACTCAAGGCAGGGCCAATGAGTGTATATATCTTAGGGAAGTCCAGTTGCAGCAGTATCAGCTTCTTTCAGTCTGTAAGGCAGCGATGTAGTAGCAGACTTGAAACCTGTTTTTTCCTTTATGAACATGGGTAAATTTTATAGGGCAACATGCCAGCGTTCCCATTTTGAGAACATCAAAAATGTGTCACCCTATCTTTATAAATTTATACTCTTTTAGACTAGAGTATTGATGATTTAAAGAGGGCTAATACTTTATAAGGAAATACTCAATATATATTTGCTGAAAGGAGACTAAAGATTTTAGCAACAAATAATTCAAGAACCAAAATACTTAGAGTGGCAGAAAATCTTGAAAATAGAAAGTGGTATTAGAGCTGATTAAAAAATAATAATTTCAGAATATATGATTAAACACCAGTGAAGGTATTTTTGCACTGGGGGTAGAAAATCAATATTTTGCACTCAGGGTAGAATATTAATAAACTGTTTTTTATTATTATTATTTAAATGTTCCCAAATCGGGAATGGTGGCACTTAAAAGGTTAAGGGAAACGGAATCAGGTCTTCTAAACGTCCCTGGTATAGTTTCTTCTAAATCTAGGTATCATTTTAGTTACCCGCTGGTGTACTCTGAAATTCGCTATATCGTTTTTTATTTCTTTAATAGTACTTCTTAGGTATTTCCTGATTAACGTTATCAAGTTGAATGTAATTCACCACATAGCTGGCTCTTACATTTTTCCTGCCAATGTTTAGCATTCTACTGGATATCAACTTATAATGAAATTCATTGGTCATGTTTGGCAGCAGTTTGGGCATAATTAAACAGTTGATCAAAATCTCTCTGAACCGGCAATAATGTGTCTATCTGTTTTTGTATCATCAGTTAAATTTAAATGTTTTACAAACTAATCCTTCATCATTTTCATTACATATGTTATTAAGAGATTATGGCTCAATATTAAATCCTATGGCATTCCATTTGTAACATCTATCCAGTTTAGTTCTTTTCCATTTCTTGAAACTCTTTATATACATCCTGTGAGCCTATTTATCGGTCCACCTGAGCGCACTGTCATTGAACCCATGTGTATTTGGTTTCTGAAGGAGTTTTTTATAGGGAACCTTATCTAGCACTTGTTGAAAATCAAGACAGACAGTGTCATTGGAGTTGGTCTTGCGTGTGTTAAGTGTATAAAAAATCTGTAAAAAATCTGTGAGGTAACAGTGATCATTCTGGTAACCATTGTGTGAATTTTTGTGCATCCTTGATGAGAGTATTTGTTTATAAGCTATTGACAAATCTGTCTTTGATAATCGTTTCCAACAACTTGCAGACTTTCGATGTTAAGCTAAATGGATAGTAATTTTCTAGTTATGCTTTACTGCCACTTTTATATATCAGGATTATACTACTCTTCAATATTATATTAAACTTATTCAGCTTAAGATTTTCACATTTTATTAGTTAATTTCCATTAAAACATGCGGAAATATTTTGTCTCTCACTGTTGCTTTATTCACCTTAAGTTTACTGTCACTGTTCGCCAGGGTGCTTGGAAGTGACTGAATGCAAGAAGGGAGGAATCTGATCTTGTACTGGCTGAGTGGCACTGTCGTGGTGGTGGTGACAGCAGGGTCCACGGGAGTTGTCAGACTGCATCTCTTCCATTGACATGCTAGGGAAACTGGGGCGGCCCTAACCATGGGTTGCAAGAAGAGTCGGGGTGAAGCAGTAGTTAACGGGGCCGTGAACTCCTCACAGTTCAATGGGATGAAGCAGTTCAATGAACGATAGGAGGAAACCTCGTCAGATAGAGAGCTTAAGACGTCCAATGAACTACGGAAATCCGATAAATTGTAACCCCATGGGCTATTACAGATGAAATCAAATGAATCATGAATAATGTTAAGGTGATGCCCAGGAGATGAGTCTGCCACTGGTGTTGCTGAAGGGTCATCCGTTCTGTGTACCCGAGGTGGTGCTGAGGAGGTTTTGTTGAAGAGAAAAGTCTTTCACACCGAGAGAAGGAACTTGGCAAGTTAAGTATACAATGGCGACTTCCCATGCGATTTGTAAACGTTGCGGCTCACCTCACTCGTCTGGGCCAATATCTTCGCTGAAGGATAAGGTAGATGATGTAATGGTAGACCTGGAGTCCCTTCAGTGGGTGTTGGGAAAGCAAGGGGGACTACGAAGGGCATCGAATGTGTGCTTTGGTGAGTCGTCCAAACTGGGAAAATGATAGAGGAAGTGTCAGGTGCACAGAATACTTCTTGCTTCAGGGTCAACTGCACGAACTGAGGCAAGAGCAGACCCAAGGATATTCATGACCACGACAGGATTTCCTATTCGTTCCTCGGGTCTATAGATCTTTTCGGCCATCACAGGAACGATGCTTGTACAGTATATGTGAGGAGAGGAGGGAGAAGGTAATCTTTATGCGAAGACCAGGGGACGAAGTCAGGAGTGACATGAAAACGGAAGGAACGAAGTGAAAAGAAAACTGTACATGTTGAATCTTTAGGAAATAACCTAAGGAAATAAGAATATGAAAGAGGTGATTCGGAAATGCGATCATCAAAAAGAATGGAAGAATGGAAGAGAAATAGGAAGGGAATGGAAACGAAAATATATTAAAAAGTAAAAGTGAGGAGAGAATATGGAACAA
>JAGKTI010024600.1:0-12543 GCA_018397915.1 Birgus latro | reverse complement strand
TTTTTTAGATAACAATTTTATTTGCTTATGGCCTTTGGTTCCTTCCTCCTTGCCTTAAAAAAAAAAAAAAAAATCACCAGACCACTCTAACCAGCCACTCCTCAGCCCATTTCACTACCTCCCAAGGGACTTTGTAAAAGGTCTTCTCCAAATTAGTAGAAAAAAGTACAGCTCCAATTTGTTTCATACAGTATATACTTTTCCTGAAGATGTCAGACAGTGAATATGACATCAGTGGAGCCTTTGCCTGGCATAAACCCAATCTTCATCTCATCACTGTTAACTCTTTCCTCTGTCATACCTTCTAGGTTTATGCCTCCATAATTTCCTCTTTCCGGGGCATTACTGTTCCCCTTGTACACATTTAAAATCACAGTCTTCACCCAGTCATCAGAGACAATGCACACATATTTAACAAAATTAATTAAATCTAACTAAACCTTTTCCTAAATATCTTGAGGCCTGCAAAATTTCATCAGTCAACCCAGACACCACCTTCCCTAACTACAACCTGCCCATTGCCCTGCTCACAGTGGCAGCGTCTGTCAAAGGTCAAAGACCAAACACTGGGTCCACTGACTCCAAACCTTCTCTGTTCTAGTCAAACTCCTCATTCAGCAGCCAGTTATAGTGCTAATTCCAGGTGTCTTTAATATCCTCACTATTCACCACTACCTTTCCTTCAACATTTGTAGCACACCCTTCTCTTATGATATCCGTGTTGTCCCTCGTCATCTGATTTCTCACCTTAAATACCACATTCTTCCTTTCAGTACTGTTTACATTATCCAGTAAGTCTCCACAACTTAGATTTAGCCCTGTATACCTCCTTTCTAGCCCTATGCTTGGCAGCCAAGTATTCCCCTCTGTTACCATCCCTTTCACATTCCCAGAAGTCTTCTTTTCTCCTTAACTGCAGCTTTTACACCCTCATCCCACCACTATGTTATCTGATGTCTTGAAGGACCCCTTGTCCATCCACCTACTGAATCAGTAATGCAAGAGATTGTTCTTGAGAGGTTTGCACTGCTCATTAACATTTCTGTCTACAGCATGTTGTTCAGCCACCACTTTACTCAGCTTATTCTGGATGTCATTCATCCCTCACTGCGATGCTTTTTGAACTTCCTTATTTTCCTCCAGGGTGCATATGTCCTCTTCTTCACCCTGTGCTCCTTCAGCACCACGTCTCTTGTTATACCCTATTTGATTGACCTGTGCAGCCGAGATGTATGGGGCAAGTAGGGTGTGTTGGATTTGCGGTTGCTGATTGGCCGTCGATGATTTACATCTACGGCTCTTCTTGTATTAACACATATATATATATATTTTTAAATTGCCTGCAATATTGGCAGCCACTTTAAATTTGGAATAATTTCCGAAGCCAAAGAAGTCAAAACTAATTTTAAAAGTTTACTGTTATCAAAGAAAATTAAAGTTGATAATAAAGTTTTATAAGATGATGAGTGACGTTTTAAGTAAATTATCCACCCATGGTGCAGTGGTGTACACCCATGTCTGCATGTTGCACTGCATCCACCCTCACTGTACACCCACATCCACATGTTGCACTGTAATATCCACCCACGGTGTACACCTATGTCTGCATGTACATGCCTGCATTTACTTCAGACATCATCAACAGCCAATCAGCAGCCACGAATCAAACACACCCTACTTGCCTCATACATCTCAGGTGATCAGGTCAGGCAAACAGACTACAGTCACAACTCGTCATATGTTGAACCAGTATACGATAATTTGCTACAGTGATAACAAAAAAGTTACACCCCAAAATCCGATTTACAATGAATTTCCCGCTGTAATGATATTGGCATAGGAAAATTTCATACGAGCACCAGGCGCACACAAGGCGACCGTCGCTTTCTCAGGCAAGATGGCGGCCCTGTCGTGCATTGTTTTGGTTCAGTTGCATAGTCCTGTCACCCCTTCAAAGCCTTGTCTTTTCTGCTTGTTCACATGTGCCCCCCTGCTATCATCACCTCTCAACCAAGCATCGTACAACATACATCGTGTAGCACCAGGCCAACGTTACGCAAGTGTGATTACAGTAAGACCTCACTATAACAGACTAATTGGGGCTCAGGCCAGTCCGAAATATGCGATTTTCCGATAAAAGCGACATCCGGACTTACCCCTGCTAATTCGGACTTTTTCCAATATATCAGACATTAGTCCGGATTGCATCAGTGGTTTTTCACCACCATTGCAGTATTGTACTGTGTTATACCTTCACTACATTAATCAAATGGTATAATAATACTGTACTGTGCACTGAAAAACATGTCTTTTACTTGTCTTATTGTGGTGAACATAGCTGAAGTTGTCAGGCAGTCTGGACTGCTTTCTGGCTATATCGGACTTTTTCCGATATATAGGAGTTTAGTCTGGTAGCTCCTCGAGTCCGATAAAAGCGAATTCCGGTCTACTGAAGTCCATTATATCGAGGTTTTACTGTATTGTATTGTTGCAACGATTTACTCTGTGTGAGTAACACTGCCTGTATTGGTGTGATAATGTTTGTTTTGGTGAATTACTGTACTGTGGATTTGTGTAAAATCTTGGGTAGGTGACTTTGCGAAGTTGAGTTGACGTAACCCCCCTTTTATAATGTATTTCAATCTTCCAATTTGCGATAAACTTGTTATATGTTAAGGTATGACCTGACGTAACCCGATTGTATAACGAGTTGTGACTGTATGGTAATTTGTGTTGCTGCACACACTTTTCACCCCCTGTAACTTTAACATCCACCAACCTCCTATCAGCCCTCCTGACCAGGAAATAGTCAGTCTGGCTACTATTACCCCCAGACTCATTTGTAATCAGGCTACTCTCTCTTTTCCTAAAATGTGTGTTGCAGTTCATTGCCTCCCCAAAATTGGAAGGGGGGGGGGCGGAATTCAATCTTGCATAAATTTAGAGGTCACTGTACAAGCATAGGGTCAGATGGCATCAGTAACCTGTACCTGAAGCATTTAAGACCACATGGCATCCAGGCCATCACAAACATTATTAATTTTCTTATGCACACTGTACCATTCCCTACATTTGTAAACATGGAACACACACTATACTCAATTCAAACAAAAACCCAGCACACCCTTCTTCATACATATTCGTAACTACTTAATAACCATCCAAAGTAACCTAAGGCCGAATTCTTAACAGTCACACCTCATATTTCTCTTGCTCCCTCACAAAATGGTTTTAGAGCACAATATTTCACAAACACCTTACCTACCTGCCTTATGCTGCATGAATCAGCTCTGCAAGATCTTCACAACACGCTTCTTACAACAATAAATGCTAGCAAAGTCTTTGATGCCATCGCAGAGTGCAAACTTGTGACCAAAATATAGAACATAAACATCGAACACAATGCCAAATGCTGGCTTGCGAACTGTCTATCAGGCAGACAAGCACATCTGACATTCCAGGGCAAGTATTTTTGTCTCCCCACAAATTCCTCTCAGTTAAGACATTTTTACTCCTCTCACTCTCAGCTTTCGTCATTGACTTGTGTCCCTGCAGCAGTATCCAAACTTCACTTTTTTATGTCAGAATGGAGATCATAAACCATAATCCTGCTACATGCCCTTATATGCAGCATGTGTTAGGAGTGTAATGCTGTTCAGTAGTGAGACCTGGGCAGTAAAGGAGGTGGATATTCTTAGGCTTAGATGTACAGAGATGGTAATGATTAGACTGATGTGTAGTGTATCCTTAATGACAGACCTGGGTAGGATTGCAGAGAAAGAGCTGCAGGAAGGATGAGACTTGAATGTATTTAATGTTGTGATGAGACAGGGTAGACTGAGATGGCTTGGGCATGTGGAGAGGATGGAGGGACAGCTGGGTGCAGAGAGTAACAGGTGTGGTTATTGAGGGTAGGATTGCGAGAGGTACATTGAAAAAGACTTGGGTCAGGGTCATAGGAATGGGAGGGTCTGAAGATAGAGGCTGGTAGAGATTGAGCCACATGGAGAGGCATCAGTAAGTGACCAGTGCCAATGCACACAAGCATGTTGGAGACTTTATAAATGAGTGATGGAATGAAGGTACCTCTTTCCTTCCATTACCATCTCTGTTCATCACTGCCCTCAGTGTACCTGCAACCCTCCCTCCTTTCTGTACCCTTCTCTTGCACTTGATCCTCTGAACTTCATTCTCGCTTATCACACTAAATCTCTGACGACAGTTGCTTTCTCCACTCCCTGACTATTTAATTTCACTATGCACTCAGGAACTTTATTCTCTGAGAGACCATAAATTTACTCTATTACAATGCTTTTTGAATTTCATTACTTACACGTTCTTCTAAACTCATTCACCAACCAAGCTATCATCACTTACCAGAACAGGATTATTAGCAAGCATCAGCTTAAATATATTCCAACCCCTGTCCTTTCTCACTAGTGGAAACATTTCAGTATCCACTCCATTACCTTATATTTCTTTTATAGCACCATCCAGATAAAAATGAAACAATCATGGACACATGACACACAGTCTCCCTTATTTACTTCATCATTCACAGATTTTATTCCAGGTTGCCTTCTGTGAAAAGTCCTTAGTCCGGTCCTGGAAGAATAAAACGTTAATTACTTGTGGTACATTTATTCTGTGAGTTTCCTGCTCACAAGTGTTTCTGACTAAAGTTTATGCAGGTAAACCATTAATTAGTGGTTGAATGTTTATTAATTTTATATGAGTTCCCTGCTCACAAGTGTTATCAAACAACTTTTCTCCAAGTTGCGAATGGCAGAAAAGGAATTGATGAGACCTGTTGTATTCTGTGTCTGCAATATCAGTAAGAAAAGATTTTCCAATTGTTTATTGCACTATATTATATAGTATATGTATATATTGCAGGATATGAAAAGCAACTTAGATTGGATCAACATCAGACTAAAACAAAGAAGAGGCTGAAGTTGAGTAACCAAGGTGATGGATACAGTGTGAATGATAATGAAGAATCTGGAACTGCATGTAAGGAGCAAGATGAAACTCTGAAGGAGCTTTATGCCAGTCTAGGAGAAGCAGCTGTTAACCCTCTCATGAAAGTACAGGATCAGTGTGACAAGCAAGCTGAAGAGCTGGAAGATTCTTTTATTAAAAAAGAGGCTACAAATCCTACCATTACTCAGTATGAGGAGACACGTAGGAAACTTTATGAAAAATTTCCAAGCATGTATAAGAAGGATGTTATGAACATAGATGTTGAATCTTCAGAGTTACTTCCTGAAGGGTGTAAGCCAAAGAAAGAGAAATATAATGTCTCACTCATGGCCTTATGGTACTATAGCATATATGAAGATGGTCGACCTGATGATGATAGTGTCTTGCAGGATACTGGTACATATGAGAGAAAAAGACACAGACCTCATTATAGTAAACTTTTCGTGAATGAGGGGCCAAATGTCAGCAACTGGCGAGATCATCCAAACATAGAAGACACCAGATGTAGGGGCAAGAGGCGTGGTGGAGGCTTGAGACACACCAATAAATGGCGTAGATATGGATATGCTGATACTGTCTCCAATTGGAGAGAGGCTTTCCCAGATGATGATAGGCGAGAACGGGGGCCTGTTCAGTATGATAATGATAATTGGAAAAATTATCAGTGCACTCAGTTTCTTGATAACAGGGAAGAGGGACACTTCCAGCTTGATAATTGGAGACATGATCAGCATATCCCGCTTGATGATACTAGACATAGACAACACATCCAAGATGGACGTGGAGGAAAACTAAAATATCAAGATGATTACCCATGGAAAGGACAAAGTACCCAAACCAGTGATCACTGGCGAGATCAGCACATTCAGTTTAATGATTTGAGAATGGGAGATACTGAAGAAAGGATAGAACAGTACCAAACTGGGAAAGACTGGGAAATAAATAAAGAGATATCCAGTGGTCCTGACATGGAAAATAATGGTTTGAGAACGAAAAAGTGTATCCCTGAGGCTGAAAGTGGGATTACACAGCCTTTCAGAAAAGAGAATTACAAACATGAAGATGATGTTCAGCAGAAGACACCAAATAACATTAACCATGAAAAGCAGAAACCTAATCAGGATGAGACTGTGGACTTCAGCTCACGTCCAGAGTGGAAACGCAAGTGGCACAAGAAGCAGAGGCAGCAGGGCAGGGATCACTACCCATGTGCACTGTTAAGGGTGAGATCAAAGACATTCTGTTCATATTATTTTTCACTTTGGTTAGTCATTTTGCATTTTGGTTAGTCACATTCAGTTAACAATGTAGAGTAGGAGGATTGTTTTGACTGCTGACTGCATGAGGATAGTACATTATATGTTTTGTTTTTTTGTGCAGAGGGGGGTGGAACTGAAGTTGGGGGGGGGAGCAGGTGTTTACATTTATTTTTAGCATATCTCAATTGTAGTATGTTTTAGCTGCTTTTTACTGTTTGTATTGTTTTAGTATTTTTAGCTTTTTGTTTGTTAGTTCCTTTATTGGACATGTATTTTTGGTAATAAAAAAGATTAATTTCCTGATGATTCGGCACCTTGTTTGGGGGCATTATGCACAAATCCCAAAACCTCCTGGGTAATGAATGTGCCTGGCATACCACCAGCCGGGGCAAACTGTGAGGGAGGAGGTGAATATAGACCAAGAGGTGGCAGAGGGACAGTCCTGGTGAATGAGAGAGGTAGTACAGTGATCCCTTGGTTATCACGCATAATTGGTACTGCACATAGTGCGTGATAATAAAATTGCACAACAACGAAAGCACAGATCCTATGGGATTTATGCTAATTGGTACCAGACATGCGCCACTCTTAAACCAAGATTTTCTCTTTTTATAACAATTTGTACCCACTTAATACATACAAGGTGCACTCTAGAAGTTCTGAGACTCTTTTGGGAGAGGCACTTCTGACTGTTCTAGATTATTGTCACTTTATCATTACTATACATCTAATAAGCTACCATGCCAACTTTTGTTTTTCCCGGTTGAAGGAGACAGCTGTTGCAGCACTTTAAACACACCCTACTATACACCGCTTGTCACAGCTGACTAGTTTGCAGAATGCAGTCGGGATGTGAAGACAATTTGGAAGCTCACTATGCAATAAAGTTTTGTGTTAAACTGGGCAAAAACGCTACAGAAACTTATGAAATGATCCAGACTGCTTATGGATTAACTTGTATGAGCAAAGCATGTGTTTTTCGCTGGCACAAGAGGTTCCAGGATGGCAGAGAGGAGGTGAGAGACGATGAGAGGTGCAGGAGGGAGAGGGACGTCAGAACACCAGAGTTGGTTGAGAAAATTTGCAATTTTCTGGGCGAGGACCGTCGTGTATCTATTCAGACAATAAGTACACAGTTTGGAGTCGGTGTGGCAACTATACACAGAATTCTTCCGGAAGAGATTTCGTCATAACAAGCCAGAGCTCTTCAAATCGGGTCGTTTGCACCTGCACGAGGACAATGCACCAGTCCACAATTCCATCCTGGTGACCAACTACTTGACAGAGATGGGCATCAAGACTGTCCCTCACCCTCCCTGCAGTCCAGACCTTGCCCCCTGTGACTTTTGGTTATTCCCTAAGCTGAAGGAGAACCTCAGGGGCAGTCGTTTTGAAGACTTTGAGGAGATGAAGGAGACTGTGGCAAGGATCCTAGACACCTTCATTTTGGAGGACTGCGAGGGGGGCCTTCATGAAGTGGCTGGAGCACTACCACAAGTGCATTGAAGCTGAAGGGTCCTATTTTGAAGGAGATTAAAATTTTGTACTTCTTTTAAATTAAATGTCTCTCCTAAAAAAGTCTCAAAACTTCTAGAATGCACCTATGATAAGTATCAGAAACACACATAAGCATGGTGAGGTTGATAGAAAGTGATGAAAAGGGCACATTGAGAAAGAAACACGTATCACAGGGAAACCCAAGATGGGCTTGAGGAAAGAGATTCTGAGGCAAGGGGATGGAGAAATAGTGGTCTCTGCCACCTGGAATTGACTCTTTAAGTAGAGCCTCGTCTTTGAATCCCAATAAGCCATAAAAAACAAGATACTGCACCATCACTTGTGGCAAAAGCCAGCTCAGGTGCATAATAACAGTGTTTTTTAGCTGCAAAATGCTTACTAACAACAGGAGTGCAGAGTTTCATTTTGCTGTGGTAATAAAAAAAACAGTTATAACCAAGTGCATGATAACTGAGGAATCACTGTATGGTAAGAGTGGCAGCATTTAATGTGAATGGCATTAAAGATCAAGAGAAAAGGAATGGTATTTCGAGGGAATTGAGAGAGATAAGAGTGGATGTACATGGAGTGAATGAAAAGGTGTTCAGTACTGGAGTGTGGTGTGGTAGTGGAGATTCTGATATATGAGGTGGAGAAAGATGGGTGCTATGGTCTGGTTTTAGAAAAGAATTTAAGAGTAGGAAGAAAGAAGGGGTTATATTGTTTTTGTCAAAGAAAATGAAAAAATGTGTGAAAGCATGTACAGAAATCTCAGTTATCTGTTGTTGCAATATCTGACCCAACACAGTATCCGGCACTGCTGGCATAGCTCTACCGGTATTAAAGCAATATTTGGTGAAATTATGCAACGTCCGGTGCAGTAATGGGACGTAACTGGCAGTTCAGTGCTATATCTGGTGTCAAGGCATATTAGCCGGCTTGTAAGTGGTAGCCATCCAGCACCTGGGAAACCCCAAAATGCACTAGCCAATGAGAATGCCTGCTACTTACCAGCCAATCAGAATCTGTTGTGGGAGTGGCTCATCTGGCGTGCTGAGAATACCGCCACACTCGAGATGGGGTGTTTTTATGTGTCTGTGTTTACTGGGGTATCTCTGTGAGATTAGGTGTGCTTGTGTTTGTATGTGTTTATGAAGTAACTGTAGTGTGTTTATGTTTATGATAGGGTATTTTTGTTTACTGATTGACTGAATGTTGATGCACAGTAGCCATCAATTTTCCTTGCTCACGTTTGGGATTTGGAGCTAATGAAACGAGACACCGAACCATTCAACCTCCTTTTTCCTTCCACCCCTTCCCACCTCTTCTTCTATCCTCCCCCTTCCTTCCACCCCACCCCTCCACACCACGACTACTCTCCCCTCCCCTCCTCCCCACCCCACCACACCCCTCCTACTCTCCCCACGCTCCCACCTCCCTTCTATTCTCCCCACGCTCCCACCTCCCTCCTACTCTCCCCACGCTCCCACCTCCCTCCTACTCTTTCCTCCCTCCCTTGCTTTGCCCTCCCTTCCAAAGCTCACACACCCCAAGGGAGAAAACTGCAGGGATCTTTTAGGTGAGCCAAGGATTGATGTACTCCCTTTAGTCTCTGTGCTGCACTCCCTCCTTTTATGGTATAACATATATTTCTCCCTGTTTTTTATAATGTTATCCTCCCTTAATATTGCAGTTATCTGCCTTCTAGCCAATTCCCTTTAAGTTTTAGCCATTTCCCCATAAATTTGAGCTAGTTCCTTTTAAATTCCAACCAATCACTTTAACTTCCAGCCAGTTCCCTTTAAATTCCAATAATTTCCCTTTAAATACCTGTCTGTTTCCTTTAAATCCTAGTAATTTCCCTTCATATGCCATGTCAGGGGGAAACTGAAATATGTATAGCTATATCGGCATATGCTCAGAAAATTATTTCAGTTATATCGGCATATGCTCCACAGGTAGGATTGGATGACGCAGAGAAGGATAGATTTTGGGATGATTTAATACGTGTAGTGAGTGGTATGGGTGATGATGAGGTATTGGTTATGGGAGGGGATTTAAATGGTCATGTGGGTGAAGCAGTTCTTCTCAATAGGGTGGAGTCAAAGGCTTTTTGTCTCATTAACTCTCCTCCTCTTATTGATTCCCTTCAACCTCTGTCTCTTCGCCACACTGTTGCATCTTTATTTCTCTTCTATCTCTACTTCAACAGTCACTGTTCCTCTGAACTGTCTGCTTGCATCCCTCCACCTCTACGACGGGCACGTTGTACCCGTCTAGCAACAAACTCTCATCCCTTTTCTGTCCAACTCTCTAATGCAAGAGTTAACCGTTACTCCCAGTCCTTCATTTATGCAACTGGTCAGCTCTGGAACTGTCTTCCTCTGTCTGTATTCCCTGCTTCCTCTGATCTCCAGTCTTTCAAACGCAGTGTGTCCTGGCATCTCGAAATGAATGGATCTTGAATTTTGCTCTCTTTTGTATTGTTTTTGTTTATTCTTGGAAGGAACAGTATGCGGGCCCATGGCCTTTGGTTCCTTCTTCCTTGCATTAAAGAAAAAAAAAGGAGCGAAGGTTTGAGACAAAAAAAGACGTTGAAAATCGGTCGGGTTCTGGGGGTGGGTTGGGTAAAAAAGTGGTCAGAACTGGATGGGTTAATGAACTTGACCCAGTGAGGCTGCCCCTGCGACGTATCTTCTGTGCAAAGGCACTTGATTTGTTGAAGGATGTCAAGAAGAAGGAGTGAATGGAGGTAAAGGAGCAGTTCAAGCCCAGCATAGGGTGGTTTGAGCGGTTTAAGGTTCTGTGTGGCTCTAGACGAGATCTTTCATGGAGAGGCTCCAAGTGCTGATCACGTGTCAAAGGTCCTCTCTGCCCAGCTGAAGGCAGTCACATAAAGGAAAAAACAGGTCCTCAGCTGTGGCTGAATGGGCTGTTATGGAAATGTATTTCACATAAAATGTACATCAGCAAGGAAGAACAACCTGTGCTCAGCTTTTAGGCAACCAAGGACTTCCTCACCTTCCTCCTTGGCTTGGATGCAGAGGGGAACTTTAAACTAAAAACCCCTACTTGTCCACCATTGGGAGAATGCCCGAGCACTAGCAGGAGGTGTTAAGGGGAACCTGGGACTTATTTGGAAAAGTAACTCCAGGACTTGGCTGACCACCACACGCTGCTGATCTTACATGGTAGATTACCTGTCCCCTGCCTGTGTGGCTATGCCAGCCAGAACAGTCTGGCAAACCACTTTCTTCTCATCATGGAAAACACCCCGAGCCACCCTTATGGTATGGAGGACTAGGTCGACAACTTCAAGGTGGTGTACCTGCTCCCCAACATAACATTGTTGCTCCAGTCTGTGGATCAGGGGATGCTTGCCATCTTCATGGCCCACTACCTCTGCTACACGTGGAACAAATGGCGAGGGCAGGTGACTCTGAGGAGGCTTAGACAGTGCACCTCTTGTGTAAAAAGTATAACATCAAAAACACTGTTAATAACATCATGGCATTATGGAAACAGGTTCAAGCAAGCATGCACAGTACTGTCTGGAGGAAGGTATGGCCGGGATGCATCCACTCCATGGGGTTCCCGTTGGAGGAGAGCATCTGTCATGAAATCATTAATCTCTTCCATGAGGCAGGGTTTGATGAGATCAATGAGGCTGATGTCCAAGAGGTCCTGGAGAGTCACACCAACTAGCTGTCCATAAAGGAGCTCATTGAGCTTATGAAACAGGTGGTGGGGGCACAGAAGGGTTTCGAGGACAGTGGGGAGGAGAAGCTGGTTCGTGTCCTGAACACGTGGACATTAAATGAGTTCCTGGCCAAGGTTGACAACGCCATTGCCTACATTCGGGCCAAGGGTCCAAACTAGGCAAGGAGTGATACGGCAATGTATGGCATAGAGCAACACTTGAAGCAGTTCAGGGAGTTCCTGATGACTAAGAAAAAGGCAGCACAGCAAACCACCATCACTTCCATCTTCGTCTGTATGATGAACACCAACTCTGAGGAAGAGCTGCAGCCATCAACGAATGAGGTGCAAATGCTTCACCTTGCCTCATCTGCCCCCATCTTGTCTCCTCCTCATCTTCATCAGTGCCTGGCTCACCCATGTGCTCCCCTGTTGCCTTATCTTATATGTGTCATTCGTTTTTGCCACATCTCTTTCCTGCTGCCTCACTGCATTACTCTCCCGCTGCCCCACCAGATCGCACTCCTGCTGCCCCACCAGATCGCACTCCTGCTGCCCCACCAGATCGTACTCCTGCTGCCCCACTGGATTGCACTCCCGCTGTCCCACCGGATTGCACTCCCGCTGCCCCCACTGGATCATTCTCCTGCTGCCCCACTGCATCACTCTCCCACTGCCCCACCGCATTGCTTCCCAGCCACCACACCACTATGCTTTTCCTTGGCCTCACCACTTCATTCTACCCATCACTCATCACCTCCTCCTGGCAAAATGGAGTGATCACCCAGGCACTCCAGTTGTCCCCCAGCCTCAGGTGGAACCCTTGATGACTCAGAATGGCCCACGACGTACTTCACATAGGTGGCAGAAATTTTTAAAAGATTGTAGGTGACTTGGCTTTTGACCCTCTACATTTTCTTATTGAACCCGCATTAAATCGATATCAATTTACGATCTGTTGGTATGCAGTTAGTTCTTACTTGACATAACTTGATTGTAAATTTGGTTGTTACTGTAAACAGAGAGGAATTGTAGAAGTTTTGTATATGTGTAGTGTGGATGGAAAGCTGCTCAATGCTGTTAAGGTTTTCTTTTCTTTTAATGT
>JAGKTI010024599.1:0-14313 GCA_018397915.1 Birgus latro | reverse complement strand
ACAAAAAATATAAAGTCTGAAAACATCAGCATTGGATCTGGCACACCGGTATGTCAATTCAATCCTAAACACAATACAGTGTGCCACTGCATCTATGATGCATGTAGATGCACTGTAGCTATCTATCTATCTATGGCCAGACATCTTAATCCCATAATGGGTGGCCACAAACAAATCGCCTCCATGTTGCTCTGTCCCCCGCCATTTCATTGCCCTGCTCCCAGCTCACACCCCCCTCTCTCATATACCTCTCCACTCCATCCCTCCATCTCATCCTTAGTCTCCCCCTCCCCCCTCCTCCACCTCACTCACATACACTCTCCTCGTCAGTCTCAAAATCTCCATCCTCTCCACATGGCCAAACCATCTTAATGTGTTCTTCCTAACGCTTCCTATCACATCCACATCCACATCCACACCACAACACTCCTTCACTTCCTCATTTGTCAGTCTGTCTCTCCATGTGACTCCACATGCTCCTATCAAATAACTCATTTCCACTGCCCTCACTTTTGACTTCTGTCCCTCCAACATGTCCAAGCTTCACTTCCATATGTTAGAGTTGGTATCACAATACTGTCATGTAGCAGTTTTTACACTTTCATGCTCACTTCCCTGTTTCTTATCACTGCTTTCAAGGAACCAGCAACCTTCCTTCCCTGCTGCACCCTTTCAAGCACTTCACCCTCTAAACTTCCATCCTTACTCATCACACTACCCAAGTACTTAAATGAACTCACATTCTCCATATCCTCCCCATCCAATCTCACTGTACATTCACTGACTTCACTTCTCTCGAACACCATCACTTTACTCTTCCCTACATTCACCTTTAGATTCCGTTTCTTACACACACTCCCAAATTCATCTATCAAGCCTTGCAGCTCCCCTTCGTCTTCACTTAACAACATAGTATCATCTGCAAACAACAGTACAGGGAGTTTCCAAACACTGCCCTCTCTCACTAGGGCCGCTCCAACATCCACTACCCTACCTTGTATCTCTTTTATAACCCCATCCATATACAGACTGAACAGTCACGGAGACATGACACATCCTTGTTTCAATCCAACCCTTAAATGGAAAAATTCACTCAGTTCACCACCCACGCGCGCTGCAGCCTTAGCACCCTCATGTATACTCTTCACTGCCTTCAACAACTTCCCATCAACTCCATATATTCTTAAAACTTTCCACAATCCTTGTCTATCCACCCTGTCATATGCTTTCTCCAAATCCATGAAGGCTGCATACAACTTCTTTCCCTTCTCTAGAAACTTTTCCACTAAAAATCTAAGAATGAATATCTGATCTACACAACCTCTTCCCTTCCTTAAACCTCCCTGTTCTTCTCCAACTATTTCCTCTGTTATTTCCCTAACTCTGTCAATAAGTATCCTACCATTTGCTTTTCCTATTACACTAAATATGCAAATGCCCCTTTGATTACCACACACATCTTTTTCCCCTTTTCCTTTGTACAGGGAAATAATTATACCTGACTTCTAATCCTCCGGGACTCTACCTTCCTCCCAGGCCAATCTGCACATCTTCCACATTCATTCTATTACTATCTCTCCCCCATACTTCAACATTTCACCACACTCTCCATCATTTCCTGGGGCTTTCCCCATTTTGACAACTTGCATCCTACTGATTTCTTCCTCTCTTCCCACATCTCTCCTCCCAGCCATTCCCCAGCCACTTATACTTGCATTACTTTCATTCTCTATGGTCAACAATTCATTAAAGTGTTCTCTCCATCTGTTTACTTTTTCTCCCTTCTCTACTAGTAATCTACCATTTTTATCTTTCACACCCCAACTAACTTCTTTGGCACCCTGTCTAACTCTACCTCTTTCCAGAACATTTTCTTATATTCCTTCCACTTCGCACTCAAATTCCATCCAAATTCCTCATCCACTCTCTTCTTACTATTCTTTTCACCTCTCTCCTCCTCTCTACATAAAACTCTCTCTTCCGTCTCTCAACTTCTTCGACGTCCCTGTTCCTCATCCACTCACTACATGCTTTCTTCTTTTGTGCCACAGCCTCTCTCACCTCTTCAGTCCACCATGCTGTTCCATGAACCCCCTTTCGTCTTCTCTTCACCCCACATACCACCTCACACACTGCACAGATTTCTTCTACGAATACCTTGCACACACCTTCCATGTCCCCCATCTGCTTCAATCTATATTTACTCAGTCGCTCCTCCACTTCCCTTTTATATTCTGCCTTTTTTCCATCCTTCTGTATCTTTTCTACCCTCCTTGTAAGAACTACTTCCTCCTGTCCTTCCCTTCTTCTCTTTCTCCAGTTTGTTTAGACTTTAATTCTGACCACAATCAAGTGGTGGTCCGAAAGTCCACTCCTCCAACCTCTATATACTCTTGCATCCATCACACACCATCTCATCCTTTCATCCACACACACATAATCAATCATTGCCTTCCATTCATTCAGTTCACCATCCACTCTTCTCAACACTTGCCACGTATACCTGTGGATCATTTTGTGCCTGAAGAAGGTATTAGCTATCACCAACCCCCTCCTGGCACATATGGCCACTAAAGCACTGCCATTCTCATCCATCTCTGAAGGCACACCCCACTCACCAACCACCCTATCCACTTTCAAATTCCCTACTTTACCATTCATATCTCCAGTCAAAAACACACTCTCATTCATGTAGCTATGTCACATAATTATGAACATAATTCAACATTTGTTCTTGCATCAATACAAAGGACAATTGAATGTAATACTTTAATCATATGTGTTGTTATAAATATTAAACTAAAATGAAATAAAATGAGAGTAACTGACACAAAACTCTTTTAGAATCATGTTTTCTTGTCTTCATCATAACAAGTTCTCTCCAAAGTTGAATAGGGAGTCAGCTGATTAAATGATAAAAGATGCCACACTGTAATTCAGCAATAAACCACAAGTTATGGATAATATCAAAAGCATGCCAGTTAATGTCTGGCAAATGTACTGTAGAGACCACAGGAAACAACACTGCCACTGTCTATGACTTCTTTAACTCTTTGGCTGTGGTGAATTTCTGGGAGCTGCATAAAATAGTCCATCAAAATTTGGAACAAATACGAAGTTCTTTGTTCTCTTACAAAGCTTTGACAGTCATAGCTTTAACACTATTGGTGCCCTAATGCAGCTTATTAGTAAGTACTGTATGGCAAAATCATCTATTGTCAGGTGAAGAAAATATGTCCAGTACGAATACTGCAGCCAAAGAGTCAATAGTAATTCTATCTTTAAGTAGTAATTTTGCCCAACTCACCTTCCCTCCATCCACCACCTTGGGGGGCCTCAGACGGGTCAACATCTTGTATGTCTCCAAATTTCGGGCAAAGCTGCGGCCTCGCATCTGAACAGCTTGGTCCCAACTGCGATCCTAGGAAAATGATTGATTGACTGATCAAAGCATCTAATCACAGGATAGTTACATCAAAAATCACTGCTGGATAATAACCATGGGATAGGACCAGGGTAAACTGTTATGTCGATCACACCCATGTAGTAAAACCTCCAGTTAAGAAGGCTCTTTTTTAGGCTATTCAGATTTACATTATAAATGTTAAGAACTGATTCATGTTACACTCATGCTGTACAGTAACCATAATTACAAATGATACAGTTTACACTGAAATTGCATTTTCCAAAATTAATTAGGTAGAGAAAAAATAAAATATAGTAATCACCCTACTAACCGGACACCCAACCGTCCAGACACCATTGACTGGGACATTCAGGGGGGTGAGGGAGGGGGGGATTTTTTTTTTTTTGACCCGTAAGTTTGAATTTGGTGCACCACTGAACAGCTGTGTTTACAGTCGCTTCCCACACTCCCCAGGATCCCCTTCCCTCAGTTCTCTCTCAACTGCCATCACGAGTAAGCGGTTGTCAGGATGGCTGGCGGTAGTGTTCGTTTTTGTTTAAACAGTCATAATTCACAGTGCTAAGGATTAAGTGCAGTTCAACACTGGGTTACTGTACATGTTTCAAGAGCATTTTCACCACTGTCAGAGCTTTAGAGGTGGGGTAAACAGCCACCACAGACATGTAAGTACACTGTCAGCTGCCAAATATTTTCCATAATCACTTCTAAATCCTCATTCTCTGGTTACATTTTATTTACTTCATGCTTTGTGTTCCATATTTGAGTTCACAGGCTGTGAAAGAGGTGATTTTCTCAGTGAATACCATGTCTCTTACATACGTTCACTATCTAGTCAACTGGTGAACATTTTTGCCCTACTCACCTCTAAATCATAGTTTTCTGGTAACAATTTATTTATTTCATGCTTTGTATCCCACATTTGAGTGCACAGGCTGTGAAAGAGGTGATTTTCTTAATGATTGCCACGTCCAATACTTACTTACACTATACTGTCAGCTTGTGAACATCTCTGCCATACTCTCCTCAAAATCATCATTTTTTGGCTAAAATTCAATTAATTCATGCTTTGTGTCCATTATTTATGTGAATGAGGTCTTAAATAAGTGTTATGCATGTCCGGTAGGGAGGTAAGTAGGTGGTTTTCTGATTTAGGTTGCATTAGGTTAGGGTCAGGAATGACCGGAGCTGGAGCTTCAAGGCCACTATCCGGACAAGACCACTTTCCGGTCATGCCTTTGGCTTTATTACGTCGGATAGTGGGAAGATTATTGTATATGGAAGAATAATTACAGAGAAAGTAAGAGCGATATCAGAAGTCCTGGTGAGTGATGAACAGGGTGGCTTAAGGAGTGGCAGAGGATGCTTGGATCAAATATCTGCAGTGAGACAGATAGTGGGGAAGGCTTGTGAGAAGGACTATAAGGTGTTTGTGGCATTTATGGATCTCAAAAAAACATACGATAAAGTGACAGAGAAGGATTGTGGAAGGTTTTGTGCATGTATGGTGCAGATGGTAAGCTCCTAGGTGCCATCACGAATTTTTATGATGGTAGTGAAGCATGAATAAAGGTAAATAGGCATTTAAGTGAATGGTTCACGATCGGTGTAGGTGTGCCACAAGATTGTGTGATGTCCCCATGGTTGTTCAATATATATATGGACGGGGTGATGAGAGAAGTAAAAACACGAGTAATGGAGAGGGGATAGTGTTGGTAATGAATGGTGATGGATGGAATATCTCAAATTTGTTGTATGCTGATGATGCAGTACTACTTGCAAATACCTTACAAGAACTTGGTAGACTGGTGCAGAGTTTTGCTGATGTCTGTGAGTGTTGTGCCTTGAGAGTAAATGGAGAAAAGACTAAAGTGATGGTTATTGAGAGAGAAGGTGACCCCCAGTGTGATGTTACAGTGAATGGAGAGAGACTGGCATTGGTGAGACAGTTCAAATATCTGGGTACAGTGATAGAAATGAGAGGAAAATACGCAAAAGAAGTGGAAAGAAGAGTGACACAACAAAGGGCTGGTGCAATGAAGGCCTTGATGAGAAACAGAGGCTCGAGTGTTGCAGCTGCACAAGGCTTACATGAAGGAGTGTTAGTGCCAACTTTAACATATGGATGTGAGACTATTGTGTGGCATGAAAATTAAAAGTCAAAAGTGAGAGCAGTGGAGATGGGACTGCTGAGGAATGTATTTGGAGAACAGAGAGTCGATAAGATTCAAACTAATGTGATTCATGAAAGATGTGGAGTGAAGAAGTCTGTGGACACCAGAATTGAGGAGAGTGTACTGAGATGGTATGGTCATGTGGAGAAAATGGATAACAATAAATTGGTGAAAAAGGTATACCTGAGCGAATTTGAAGAAGGGAACAGGCGAGGCAGGCCATGAAGATGGTGGAGGGATACGGTGGATAAGTGTGTGAGGAAAAGAGGTTTGGAAATCGGTGAGGCTAAGGTACTGACAAGAGATCGAGATGGCTTCGAGCTGGCTGGATGAATATTGTAAGAAGCACATAATCAGGGATTTGGCACCCCTTTTTAACATGACAGCATCCAGACTGACTCTACTGGATATGTTTATGTGAAGCTACAAAATGTGATGAATGTTTTTGGCATATCAGATTGAGCCAGGATTCCAGGAGTTTGAATGGTGAGTGAATGGAAGCTTGGCCCATTGGACTCAGCAAATTTGGGCTGTCTGGATGTTGCTACACCTCACCCTGCCCTATGGTGGGAAAGGAGGTCCAGTTGATGATGATGATGATGATTATGATGATTTTCTACAGCAATATAACATCGAAAATAGAGTAATAAAAATATAGAGTGAACAGCTGTACTGGTACCACCTCTGTGCATTCATTCTTTTATGACAAAATGTATCTACTACTATCATACATGAACAATGATGAGTAATTCTAGTGAATAATGACTGCTTCCAAGAGGATATGAATAAAAAAAATTAACTGAATTACCTACCCCAACTTTCACTTGAAATAATTTTTGGTGACAAGTACTGGAATAAAAGAAGATAATGCATGATAACTAAAAACTATGAGAGGATGAGATGCAACCACACGCATCAGTGATAGGACAATGACGAAAGCGGCAGCTGCGAGGTGCATGTATGCTCCAGCTGCTTGACTCATTCCAGGAACTTTAATAGTTTGTATTGTTTTTTAACACTGCCACAGCATGACTATGTATATGTTGTTACTAACAATTCAATGGTGAGTAATTGTTCATTTGGTAATATCTATCTATCTATAGCCTGACGCCCTAATCCCACAAAGGGTGGTCGCAGACAAAATGCCTCCAAGTCGCTCTGTCACCCACCATTTGACTGCCCTCCCCCCAACTCACTTCCCCCCTCCCTCATATACCTCTCAACTTCATCCCTCCACCTCATCCACAGTCACCCCCTCCCTTTCCCTCCCTCCACTTCACCCACATACACCCTCTTAGTCAGTCTTTCATGCTCCATTCTCTCCCCATGTCCAAACCATCTCAGTGTATTTCTCCTAATTTTCTAAATCACATCCACCCCACAACTATCTTTCACTTCTTCATTCGTCAACCTGTCCCTCCATGTCACTCCTCATGCTTCTCTCGGGTAACTCATTTCCTCTGCTCTCACTCTTGACTTGTTCCCCTCTAGCAAGGTCTACGCCTCGCTTCCATACGTCAGGGTAGGGATCACAATACTATCATGCAGTGACTTCTTAACTTCCATATTCACCTCTCTATTTCTCATCGTCGCTTTCAGTGAGCCAACAACTTTCCTTCCCTGCTGTAGCCTTTCATGAACTTCATCCCCAAAACTTCCGTTCTTACTCATGCTGTCTGGAATGCATCTATATTTTCTGCACTGATTCAATAAAAATAAAGGACCCATGATGAAATGAACCACTTAATGTTGCAAAATTAAAGAATATAAGAGCATAAGTTGAGGGTGTACCATACAATACTCTGCTCACTTTCATAAGGCACAAATTTACCAACTCTCAATCTTGACCATTGACAAATAAGAGATTAACACTAGAATAGGGACTTGCCCTTAAGAAGAGCTATGAAGAGGATGCCAGGCTGAAGCACTGTCTTATTCTGCCACTGAGCAATGGAAAACAGGCTGCAAAAGGGTAAAATTTTCTGCCTAGTAAAAGTAAATGAAATGTAGTCAACTGATAACTCCTCCCATCCAATGACACAGTTTTATTTTATTTTTGCTTCCTCCAATGATTTTATTCAATTTGGAACTGACTTTTCAAACTAGAGGTGATAGATACAGCATTCATTAAACCCTTCTTTACCAGAGGGCTCTAATAAGCTGAATAAAACTGTCAATAGCAGCAAGGATAATCTTTAAAAATACATCCTCAGGCTAAAGTGGTTAATCCAATTTCTTACCCTACAGAAACTCAGTTCCTCTTCAGCAATCCTGCACACAGACACTGATGATGGTGAAAGGTGGAATGGGGAGTGGGAGGGGGAGGTGCAGTGGCAAGATAGTTGAAAATGTGTGACAAAATTGTAAAGGAGTGCAAAATAGTAATTATATTATGGTTATTCTGGTGCAGGAGTTCCAGTGGGAAGGAAGTTAGTGAGATAGCAAGTAATGTTAAACAAGATAAAGAGAAAAAAATGTTTTATCTATGGATACAAAGCCCCCATTTTCAAGTGGAAATCAGAATGAGAATGATGACAATAATGGTATTATGAGAAAACACTATACCGACAAATAAATCAATCTGTTTACATAAAATTATATTATGAAGGGGGCCTTGCGCTATTACAGGAGCAATACTAAAATAACAATGTTCTGACTACTTGCATGCCCTGAAAAGAAGTGAGTCTAAATGGCATTTTCCTAAGTGCATAAGCTCTCCTGAATGATACTATAAAGTCTGATACAGCTTCATGTACAATTCTGGGGGAAAATATCTACTGCAATATGACACAACACATGAATCAGTGCTCAAACTGTACCAAAACAATACGACTTGAGAAGCTGCAACATTTATTTGAGAGGGTTAATCTAAATTATTAGTTTTTTTATTGTTACAAAAGAACATTTTCACTTCTAACTTACCATTTTACAGTATTTCTTTATACTGTAAACAGAAAACTCATCAAAACAGGTAACAGTGACTCAGCATTCAAACCAATAGCAATGTTGCACTGCATCTTCTATCATTTATCTATATATCTACTGTATACATTATACATAGATAGCAAATGACAGTAGATAGGTATATACATCTATACACACATAGATATAAATCTATTTATCTATCTATAGCCAGACGCCTTAATCTCTTACAGCATGGCCACAATAAAATCACCTCCATGTTGCCCTGTTCCCTGCCATTATGCTGCCCTCCCCCCAACTCACACACCCATCTCTCATATTCCTCTCCACTCCATCACTCCATCTCAGCCTTGGTTTCCCTCTCCCTCTTCCCCCCTCCAACTCACATACTCTCCTCATTAGTCTATCACTCTCCATCCTCTCCACATGGCCAAACCACCTCAATGTATTTCTCCTAATGCTTTTTATCACATCCACATACACACCACAATGATCTTTCAGTTCCTGATTTGTCAGTCTGTCTCTCCATGTTACTCAACATGCTCCTCTCATAACTCATTTCCACTGCTCTCACTCTTGACTGGTTTCCTTCTAACAAGGTCCAGACTTTGATTCCATACATCTGAGTTGGTATCACAATACTGTACTATCATGCAGTGACTTGTTTACTTGCATTCTCACTTCCCTATTTCTTATCACTGTTTTCAAAGAACCAGCAACTCTTCTTCCCTGTTGTACCCTTTCAAGCTCATACATAAATATATGCACACTCACAGCAAAATATATTACAATAATCCATGTTTTTGTGACACAATTATGGTGAGAAAAAAAAATGCTAAGGTATTGCTAACCACTCATTTTATATCTGATGGTCCAGATTTTACTGTGTATGACCATTTGGTATGGAATCAGACAGACTCTGAATGTATTCCACACTTAGTCTTGCATCTCTTGTTATGTAGGGCACAGATGAGTTATCCTAAGAATTAACCCCTTCACATACCAATGATGGGATGGGCAGTCGTTCGTTTGTCAACCTCTGATGTCAGTATGACGACTTTGCCCGTCATCCGATGTAATCTCTAAAGAAAAATTTAGGGAGTCGCCATTTTTGTTGGATGACAAGCAAAAGTGTGCAGAGTTAAGCCTGCCACAGCTGGAGCGTGCGTGCTCACTTGGTTAGTAGGCTCAGTGTTGTATGAGGGTCCTCACAGGTAGGATGTACACCTCTTGACCTCCCACTGAACACTTATGCTCCATATTCTCTCGTAATTTATGGCGTTATCATTGAAGAAAATACAACAAATAATGCATTATTGGAAAGGAAATTTATTCTGCTACATATTGAAGGAAAAAATATTATTATATCTTAAACAGTTTTTTTTGGCAAATATTTTTTTAATGGAAAATGTAAAACTTTAGCAACTTCTACTCACTTTTTTTGCATTTTATTTTAAATATACTGCCTTTTTGAACAATGTATGACAGAGCAAAACTCTTCACCTTCAAAATGAGACCAAAGTGGCCTTTCTATGTTGAATAGTAACTTTCCTACGAGCATTAGAAGTAAACTATCTCTACGTGACTGTTGTGAAAGCTCTTGAGCGACAGTTGTGCACCACAGCCAGAATTTGCACGCACCCCTTTAAGGGAAAGGGTTAAGGTTCTCTTTCATGTATGACCAAGCAATTTCGANCTGGATGTTCTCCAATCATTACACTCATTCATTCATTCATTATCCAATCCAATGTCGCCCCACAGGGAAGCGTAGGAGCCTGGGGCTAAGCAAGTTGGTCATGACATTAAAGATGAGAGTGACCAGCCTCACTCATCCCTGAATGGCATTACGTGAGCAATAAACCCCAATCACCCCGTGGATATAAACCTTCACTGGGTCAATCCGACTGAGAGCACCTCAATTACCCACTGAACCACCAAGTGCCACAATTTGGTTATATGGTTACCACCCAACACAGTAAGTGGTTTCCTGGTGTACAGGAAACCATTTGGCTTGTCACTCAGTGTAGAGTCACCCACGGGCAGAAGGACGAGGAAAGAATGAAGGCAAGAAAGACAGAAGAGTGAGCGTATAGTCACCCGAAGGCAGAAGGACAAGGAAAGAATGAAGGAAAGAATGACAGAAGAGGACTGAAGGAAAGAATGACAGAAGAGGATTGAAGGAAAGAAGGATGGAGGAGAGGAAAGGGCAGACACCTGAGAGCAGCACTACATCGAGTGAGTGGATGGTGAGCACCCCCACTATATTGTGAATATTCTTATCACTTAACCCCTTAAGACCACAATTATTTCAGGCAGTCCCCCCCCCCCCACACACAGCCGCAATTCAGGGGGGTTTTGGCACCTTTCACAATGGGCAAATTGATTGTGTTCTGGCTAAAGAGGAAGAATTTACCATGACAATGCAATCCACACCCCTGTAGGCCTAATGGTTATCACACAATCACACATCAAAGATCAAATTAGTTTATAATAGTTACCCCTCAAAAACAATCTAAAACATAAAAATTTTGATAACTACCTATTTTTCTGATTGAAACAGGTCATTTCAAAGTGTTGTGTCACACCAACCATGAAAACAGGTGTATGCAGGTGTGGGGAGATTACTAGGCTGTGGGGAGTAGGCCTATTGGTACGGGGATTGGAAAAATAACCAACTATTCGCATGAAAAGAAAGCACTTCGGTGTGTTCTGTACATCTTGGCGGCCTGATACCTCTCGGGGGTCTGTAGGGAGTGGGAGGGTAATGAGGGACAAGGAGGGAGGGATGGGGTGGGGTTCGCAGGGGACACAAGGCTAGCAGGGTGGGAGGAGGGGCAAGAGTGGATGGGAAGGGACACAGGTGGTGGTGGGAGGGGAGATGCAGGTGCATGGAGGGGTAGGAGGGTGATGGGGGACAAGGAGGGAGTGAGGGAATGGGGTAAAGGGTGGCATGGAAGTGGCCCAGAGGGGGGGTACCCCCCCACCGACCTAGTTTGTCTGATCCCCCCTCCTGCCACCTCAGGAGTGAGTTCTCATTGGCCTGAAGCCATGTACGTCATAACTTGGGCGGAAGAAGTGTTCCGCAGTTTTTTACAGGCCCCGCTCACTTGATGCGATTAGGCTATCTGGCACAAAATTCTCATTGCATCTATTGATGCGATTAGGCATTAAGGGGTTAAACAATGTGCATTTTCTTTACCAATGACAGTGCACCAGCATGCATAAAGATGTTACAACCACATATGTAATAACTGTACATAAATGCTGTTCTTAACCTGCAAATACCAATTCAGTGTAATCTTCTGTAGGAAGAAAAAAGGCTACTTCTCACCAAAACAACACTAAAAGAGTCCCACATAATAAAATTTGGGGGGAGTTTCATAGTTTGCTTGGTATAGTGATGGTAATACCTGTTGACTGTTTGTGGATGCCTTCCACTAGAACCACCCATTTTAGCACACTGGACTGAGTTCTCATCACACCACTTGATGTGCCCACTGCTCAGGTGTCCAAGGACAATATTTGTGGACAAAAGAAGATGAGCCTGCACATTTTTTCTGGCACCATGCAACAGGCCTGCTCATCTCTTTTTGAGCCCCCCAGCAGGACAGCCAAGAGGTTGACACATGTCAGCAGGTGGTGAGTTGATTGGCACTCCCACAGCACTGCCAAGGATATTGGCTTCATTTGCATCACTGCAAAAATGGTGATTTTATTGTTTTTGTAAATTGTATTACCTCGTATGGGCCAAGGCAATTCCAGCCTATAATGTACACATACATAATTATGAATAAAACCTTTGGGTTGTCACTCATACAAATGGTCTAGCATTGATCAATTCCCTGTCTAAACCAAGGCATAAATACTAGAGCCAAATTAATGGAGCAGAAAAACAGTAACAAAAAAACTGTGATTGTGGAAAGCTGTACTGACCTGCATGGCACGTGCAACAGCCTGGGTCTTGAGGACACAACCCATGAGGGGGACTCGCACTGCCTGGTTGCCGTCCAGAGAGATGACACATGGTTCTGTCTCAGGGGTTGCTTCCATCAGTGCCAGCACCGATTCAGCACCCATACGGCAACCCTGTATTACCAAAAATATATGTTTCACCAAAAATTTAATAATAGTTTTTCTGAACTGTGTAGCACTCTTCTAGAATGGGAGAGTGTAGACTAATTTATCAAACCCCTATATAGTAAGTATTCTTATCATAAGGATTTTTACAAATGGTAACCATTGTAAAAGGTGGTAAAAGTCCCATGTATCACCTGCAAAGTTTACATGATGAATGGCACAGCCAAGATGATAATGTTCAATGCCGACTGACGGGCAACACCACACTGTAATATGCTCTAATTCATGGCACAGTGGCTACATTATGGTAGAGGCAAATGTTACATACAAAACTGGGATGCTATAACATTATCCCCTCACTATAAGACACCTTCTCTGAATACAATCATATACTGTAGTGGTATTCACAATAAAACATGAAATTATTATATGAGAGGGATTAAGTTAGTTCTACTGCTAACCCCTTTGGTCTGTTAAAGCTCTATGAAATGATCTGATCGTTCTTAAAAAAAGAAAAAAGAAAAACAAAGTCCTTAACTGTATGATTTTGCTTTCCTCATCACACAGAGTACTGTTCAATACTGCATATTCTGTTCAATACTAAACGTCCTCCTAGGCAGAACTTTGCATGTAAGTCTTCTAATGCAGCACTGGTATTACCTTATGATACAGGTTTGCTAATATATACCGATTCTAATTTGTCAACTGAAATAGCATAGTCTGCCATTACAATACAATGTTGTATTATTTTGCCATGCAAGCACACAGACCAAATTGCCATGACATAAAAGACTGCAACTGCTGACCAACATAGGATATCTCTGGATGTAGCCTGGATTGATACTTTTTAGATCAAAGTTATAATAAGTCGAGCAAAAATAAATTTTATCAACCTCAACCTCTGTCATATAGAAATGCTATATAAGTATAGTTTCCAAATCAAGCAAAGCTATAGGCTATCCATTCTGGATATCTTGGTAAGCCTTAGCCCTTTCTCCTAGCGCCTAACAGTTATCATGCAGTCCCGAGGGACCCAGGTTCGAATCCTCACTGGGGCAGGGATCAGTTAAAGGATTTGAATTTCATTAAATCAGGCTTTACTGATCTACCAGAAGACCCACCGACATGTCGTAAAAATAACCCCGCTAATACCAATACACCAGTCCTGTATGAGACAGCCCTAGCATGTATTCAATATGGACGGTGGGTGGTAGCGCCGAAGTGGTGACATGTAGAGGTGTATGGTATGTAGGAGGACGGCTGGGCCTTGATAGCAGGCTGTAAAGCCTATGCCCAGAGTCGGACACAAAAAAAAAAAAAAAAAAAATACAGGTGGCAGGGCTGTAGGCTGTCACTTACTGTCTGACCACGGAGCTGCGAAAATCTCACAACAATATTCTTTGAGCGATATAAGAATGTTTTGATACCTGTAGATCTGCATTTATTTGTGCTACATAATTTTCCCTCACACCACAATACTTACGAATGTTTAGTCAATGAAAATTAATTTCCAAAAGATAGAGGCTACAGTAATAAAATTAGAGCGAGAATAAGTAGAAGAATGATTGAAAAATGTTTATACCACTTTTTACGTATCACTGATTTTTACAGCAACTATCAAATCAATTTAAGGATAAAGTAAGAATTCACAGAAAACTATCTTGATTACCATAGTCACTTCAAATTTTATGAAAAGTATGGCAGAGCTGAGGTAGA
>JAGKTI010024598.1:0-14313 GCA_018397915.1 Birgus latro | reverse complement strand
TTTCTGTTAACTGTAGAGAATCACATGACTATGAGACATTCACTGCTCAGCTGCCAAGTCGGTCTGTCCAACTCAGTCAGACTGCATTTTGTGGGTGTGTGTGATACTCCACTTTTAGAAGCTGCTCCTTCACTAAGAAAATATGTAGTGTAAAGACATTTGTTTAACCTCCAAGAGTTTATTTTGTGTGTTCCAGGCGGTTTCCGTGGTTCCTGACATCAGTTTGAATGCCTAACTGAATATACTGGGTGAATGATTCATTTCATGTTAGTGTTTATTTCCTTAACGACTGAGTAGGTGTTTTAGCTTGCCTTCTTCACTGTTTCAAACATTATCATTTATAAATAACTCTTTTACTTCTGTGAGCACCGTCTCATTAGTGACTTGCAGTGTATTCCAAGCATTCCAATGGATAACAGGAATAAATACTTTATGACAATGTTAAACTGTTGTAACTTTGTTCATTCGTTATAATCCCATCTCCATAGAAACCTTGAAATACCCTGTAGCAAGACTGAATTATTATATCTCTTTTCAATTGATCAAATGCTCTTATAACTTTAGCAATAGTGTAATTAGGTAAAATTTCATTACTTCATTATTGGTTCAGTGTTTGAAGTACTAATGTGATAAGGTCGTGATCCAGGTATCCTTAGCTTGTGACACTAAGTGAGTAGCTGTTGTTTTTTATGTGAAATACAGGTATTAGCTGTTCTTTCTCTGTCATACTCGTATGCAGGTGTATCTATTATTATAATCCGAATATCTTTCTTCTATAGCTAATCAACTAATCTTAAGGTTAAGCTGGTATAAATATATATTACAAACTGTTTATTTCTGCTTACAAACATAAAATAAAACATCTTCTACATCACTGATTTTCAATGGAATATATACTTTTGTAAAATTATGTGGCATTATAATGTACTCTTTGTATCTTTATATATATTTATGTCCTTTCTAACAGGCACTCTCCTGTTCCCTCTCAATGTATGAACGTTTAAGATCTCAATAAATAGATACTACAAGGTATCAAATCCTCGTTGTGATGCACTATATGATTATTATGGTATGATATTAGCATCACTAATTGTATTATTTTATTTTTTGTGTACCGTAGTTGAATGTATATACATCCATGGGAACGTATTCGCAAAGCACCATTCAGAGGTAAGGGCCTTTCATTTCCTATGAGTAACATCTTGCCCTGTTCCAGGTTGGAGAGGACATGGAGAAGATTAACAAAAATGATTCCTGGATTGAGATATGAACCGTACAGCGTAAGATACGTATACAAAAAAGAGAATCAATTTGTCATAGCTAAGTGTATGCCTACACAACAAGGGGTCGTAATTTACATACTTTTATACAAAATTTCCAAGACTGTTTACAATCATATGTTTGAAGTCGCATGTAGCTAAAAATTTCTTTCTCAGTCGAGTAGTAAACATTTAGAGAGATTTGCTCCGATGTGTAATTTTGAGATACAATACTAAAAACTGGAAATCGCTTGGACAGGTATTTGATATCTAATCAGAAGTAAAGCATATTACTTCTAAAAATGTATTTTTGGAGTAAAATGTTTTCTGTACTACAAAATAGATGACAACTGCAACCAATTTTGTTATATGTCTGATGCTGACTTGAATTAACTCCCTCCCCACGATTCCTTATAATATTTCGGTGACAATATTTACTTGATGCATGACAGCCCATATGTGTTCCTCCTGACTTCAACTGGGGCGATTGGTGGGTGAGGGTTTCCTGATTTGCTACCCGCAGATGTAGAGATGAGATACATTATTTAAAGCGTACCCTATAGCACACTACCTCGAAAGGAATAGTAGTTACTTTCCCTTGTACATCTTTGAAATAAAATGCTAAAATGAAAATTGAGTAATATTCTATTCTGTGTGTCATTATGCTCAGCCACTCCTGCTGTTGTTGCTATCCCCTCACACTTCCCATTAACCTCGCTGCCCTCACCTCCTGCCACCGTCTGTCACCTTAATGTTGCTGTATTTCCAGGTTAAATGGCTGGAGCTCCGTGGAAGTGGCAGTCCATCTCATAACGCAGCACGTGAAATTAACACCGATCAAATACATGGATGTCTAAGAGGATTCCAATCCCTTTGACTGAAGAGGGTGTCTCTGATTTCAATAAAGTCGTTTTGCCGAAGTTGTAGTGTAATACAGATATCTTCAGTGTGTCTTAGGGGGGGTATTTTAGGTGGCTTTGGAGATTCGTAACACTTCTACCTTAGCAACTTATTCTGTAATTCATATCAATATCCTCTTGCATATTACTGATGCAAACTTTGTCGGTATGAACACAACTACAAATAATATAAGAGCATATAGATGTCAAGTGAAAAATAAATCGCAGTGAAGGAGGTACACTGTATAGCCTCCAATGCCACTGAGGATGTGGCCCTTGAAATCAGTGCATTGCATTGCTTAAGTGGTAGAATTATATCCATATATGGAAAAGTTTATTGGAAAGATACGGCAGTTTGGAATGGAAAGTGGGGATTTAAGGCACGCTGAAACCGTTGTACCTGCCTAATACATAAAAATTATTTTCCGTAGGTGAGCATTTTTTTTTTTTTTATCCTTGGCCATAATGTCAATTGATGCAGTTTGTATGCTTTTAGGAACGCTTTGCTTGTATGAGATGAATAAACTCATTTAATGTCAGACAGAAAATGAATGCTAAGACTATTCTGTAGCCAATAAAGTTACTGTAACCTTTGTGATGCCTGCTTACCATCAACAATTTCTGATTCAGTTGTACCATCATCTGTTACATAACGACATGTAATTTTTAAAAGAAAGCAGTACTCTCCCTTTATCGTAAACCAAAAGTATTNGTAGAGAAGTGCTGGGGAACTATTGCCTATGGCTGTAAAACTTTCACTAACCCTTACTGTACAAAAGTTCTTCCTCAAGATGGATATAATAATTTGGAAGCATCAAGAAAACAACAACAAAATACACCACCTTTAGTTGCTTAATGATGCACAACAGAACTGGTGTGCTTCCTGAATATTACCATGAATATAGTTCAGTGAAGCATTTTTATTCGCTTGGCGTTATCATACACCGACCGTTTCACTTCTGGTTAATGTGTCCGCCTTTAGGCACAGGATTAACAGACCGGTTCCTGAAGCATAGTATTACCTCTTCCTGGTAAACAACTTAACAATGTCACCAGTTCTGCGCTAACAGCCACCGTCCGTATTAATACATGCTACAAGGTCTCCTTCAGGGACTGTGTGATGCTATTAGTGGGATTTTTTTTTTTTCCAATGACGCCTGTGGGTTTTACGGAGGATCAGTAAAGTCTATTAAAACGAAATTCAAAGAACAAAACCTTGTCCTAATCCAGCCTTGGATTGAACTCCCGACTTTGCGACAGCAGATCATTTCTCAAACCTTTGCATTGTTTCCGTGAAAGACCACATTAACCATAATATCACATTTATCATAAGGAATTCTCACTGTAAAATCAGTCTGAATGAAGAAATCTCTGAATAAAGCAATCATAAATCTCGGAGCTCATGCAACCCTTCCCCAGAACTGCCATGGCGCTGATTACTGGGCCACACAAGACATTCTTCATGGCAAAATTGTGTTTTTCTCTGGAAGGCAATTTGTCATGCATATTTCTATTTCCACCAGATGTTTGCTTCGCTGATATTTTATGCATTCAACCATCATGAAATACCGCGTGATGTAACTTTGTACTGTATTTTTGCTACCAAACAGTTTTACCACTTGTAGGTGAGCGTCCAAATAGTGAAATGGATATTGAAGGGCATACCTAACTTATTCAGTTCGAAAAGCCTCAAACTTGCCTAATATCATCTAAAGACAGCAATAATTAAGAGAAAAATTCGTCGTCTTATTGTAAAGGTTATCGCTATTTTTGATAGTGACACAGGTAGCATCACCTACAACCAAAACAACAGTAGAGTGTAATATGCAAAATAAATCAAGAAGATAGAGGTCCAACGAAGTTATATGTTATTTATACATTTTTCATACTGGTATAGAAGAAAATGTTAAAGTACAATATGTAAAATAAATCACTATCTGGAAGTGCTAAGAAATCTTGTATTCTAGCGCCAGTTCGGCTCATTATCATCGCGCTCATGTTAACATAAGTCGCTGAAACAGTAAGGTCTTCTCCTTCCGTCCATTTGTAAAATTTGCAGTACAGTTTTCTTTTACTCTTATCTTCATGTGATGTTATAAAACTTTACAGTGCCTTCCTGATCTGATGAGGAGAGATGAAGCTTCACCATTCCCTCAAGTACGAGATCTCTTCAAAATTCGTTAGTTAGAAGCAAAACTATAAATCCGGTAGCCGAATCGGTAAAGAGGAGGCCTGCAGTCCTAATGGGTCCAGGTTCAAATCCCAGATGGGGAAGGGAACAGTTTAAGGATTTGAATTTCATTAAAGCAGACTACACATCTTCCGGAAGATCGGCCAACATATAGCCTAAATACACCCCTGCTAATACCAATACACCAGTCCTATACGAGACAACCTTACCATGTATTCAGTATGGACGGTGGGTGTTACTGCTGAAGTGGTGACATATGGCGGTGGAGTATATCACGTTGGAAGGTTACTGGGCCATTTAGAAAGGGCTGTGAAACCTATACCCAGAGTCGGACACTACAAAAAGAAACATCTTACTGAAAAGGTAAACCTGTTCCATTCCAGCTCAGCATATTTACAGTCTAATCCATACTGTTGTTTTTCTGCATTCCATTTTCTAGTTGTCAGTATTTAGAGGTTTGTGAAATATCTAACCTACAAACCAAGTGATCAACTGATGACCATATCTGCTACCTTGCGCAGTGATTAGGTTTTATGCTTTCGTCTGCTTCCTCGCCAGAATTAATATGCAATCTAATCCTCTCCATTCTCAGTTCTTTACTAAACACTGTTAACGTTCCAGGGTCAAGGATGTTTATGTTTATGTGTAAGTTAGAACAGGAATGAAACTAATTATTAGGTATTTTTCTGGAGACTGATGGACTACATAAATACAGGTGAAAATATAAAATTCTATATTTAACAATTGCACATTTTANCCCTGCTACTTTTTTCCTCCCTTTCCTGCAAGGACGCCTGTTTTTGTTGTTAGTCAGGCTACAGCCATACAACTCTATGTTACGAAAGTCTAGTAATGAAGCGGCTGTTAATATAAGTTAACTCTAACCTATCCAGTTCGAAAATTCTCTCCTGAATTGAATAAAATGGTCTGACGAAATAATGAAAAAAAAAATGAAGGGAGACTTATGGAATGTTCCAGTCTTGCAGAAGTTTAGCATCGCTACCTCGAGTTCGGGGTAGATAATGGATGGGTCACATCCATTCTTGTTGCTTGTTCTCATGGAAGTTGCACGCTATGTATATCGAAAGTGTTGGTAACGCTGTGTAAATCGAAAGTGTTGGTAACACTAAATATATCGCCTTTTGTTAATTGATTTACTATATTTATTAATTTAGCTAGTTTGTATGTTCTTTTCTTACATTTAATATCCCGTCTCCTGCTTCCTAATTATAGTCATTCACATTTCCAGTTAGTCCCCCAATGCCACTGTAACAGATTTTGCAGTATCTTGATTATTCCTGCTAGTCAGTCAGTTAAATTCCTATTTATTTGTACATTTTTCTTCTAATTGTCGTTGTTGGTTAAATCCGACGTGAACCCAATGAACTACTGACTTCTGACAACTTTAGCCAGAGGTTTCCAGAAATCTTTCCATGCAGTCTGGTCAAATGCTTGTCTAAGTACTGAGTCGAAGCCATCTGTCAAGGGATTTGTTGTGATGAGAGGGACACCATTGTATTGAGGACAGAATAGATTACTGTACTGTGAATTATATTGTGTTTTGGTATCGAAAGAATAAAGGATTATGGCCACTTCAGTGTCTTCCGTCTTGTCTCTCAAGGAGGGTTAAGTTAAGGGGTAGGAGATTCTCGAATAGTTTGGTTGATTTTGTTATGTCTCTAATGACCATGTTTGCCTGCACGGGTATACAGATGTGTTACATAGTTAATAAGGTGGTAGGATTTTTGGTCATTCTGCGTTTTTTCTTTAAAGTGGTTGTAGTGGCAAGATGTGCTAAAGAAATAGGTTGTGTGCTTCTAGTATTCACATTTTCTGCAAGAATTACTTTAATTTCTTGCTAAAGGTGTTCTGTATATGAGATCTTCCAACGTTTTCCTATAATCAAGTTTTTTACATAAATTTTTTTCCTATTTGTAAGTGATGTACTTGGAATCCATCGTGGCAAAAGTGAGGATAACTTGATGTAAACATTTACAGGTGTGTCAGTCTCCTGCTTAAAGTGACAGTAACTGTGAATGAATGAATGAATAAATGAAAATGTGACATGGCGGCGCAACAGCAGAGGTCATATGCCGCCAAACACAAACATTAAAAGAAAATCAAAATATATAAAAACCATAAAAGGCAAAGAGAGAAACGATGCATAAAACAAACCAACAGTATAAAAGAAACAACCAAAACAAAAACGTGGTGGAAAGATTGAGGCTAAACGATAATATTATAAAACACAAATTAAAATATGGTAAAGTCCTACAGCTTGTGGAGAAGGTTAGATCTCAACACAAAGGAGAAGGTGCCTCCCTCCATAGCACAAGCCTCTTCCCCAAGCACCGAGCAGTGAAGGTGCGATCCATTGCCAGCTCGACACCCGGAAAGTTACCACCGACAAAGGTCGCCAAGAGTGGGGCATTCCACAAGAAGATGCCACACAGTCAAAGGAAACAGACAGTCATCACAATAGGGAGGGGGCTCCCTCTCCATTAAAAACTATGAGTCAGCCTAGTGTGGCAATCCGGAGACGGGCCAAAGCTGTTTCCCACTGTCGGGATAGTCCCACATACTCCCCATCGCCCAGGTTACGATGAATGCTGAGGAGTTTGTTCGCCCCTACTGCATCCCACCTCCTCTGCCAACAGTAACGTACAGCTTCCACAGTGGCTGTAAATAAATCCTCGGATGGGACACGGTAATGAGGAGAAGGGCAAGAGGCAGCAGCTCTCGCCAAAGAGTCAGCACGCTCATTGCCCATGACCCCCAAATGTGCAGGGACCCAACACAGTTGTACAGAGTATCCTCGCCTACATAATAAGTATAGCCACTCCAAGACAGACAAGACTAGCGGATGTGATGAGAAGCCATGAGACAAAGCTTGTAGGGCACTGGCTGAGTCACTAAAATTGGTAAAAGAAGCTGCAGGAGAACTAAAAATTAATTCAACTGCGACTAATGTGGCAGTAATATTAGCTCCCACCACGGATAAAATCACGAAAAATGACACCAAAGCCTGTCCCCACACGAAATTTAGAGTCATCAGTATATACAGGAATTGAGTCAATGTGAGCAGAGGCGTGTTCTAAAAAATAGGACAAAGCTGCCTGTGAGGAAAGGGAGGCCTTCCTTTCAAGAAACTAATCACATGGTTGTACCCTTGGGAGAAGCCAGGGAGCCACTCAGGGGACACGAATAGGGTAAACAGGGGAGGACTGAACACCCAACTCCCCCATGGCAGCTCTCGCTCTGTACCCAAATGGGTGTGGATAGCGAGGGTGGGTGTTATAAAAGGGGAGAAGAGCGACCTCGGAGATAGCCTTACAACTCAATGAAGCTGGAAGACGGTGAAGGCGGTGCCAACACTGCACCATTAAGGACTGCCTGAAGAGATCCAGTGGCAGTTTGTTTGCATCAACCTATAGACTTTTAATTGGAGAAGACCGGAAAGCCCCCGTTGACAAACGAATCCCAGCATGATGGACAGAATTTTGTGGCTGCAGCCTTGCCTCAGTAGCAGAAGAGCATACCACACACCCATAGTCCAATTTGCTCCTTACTAAGACACGATAAAGGTGGAGCAGGATGGTTCTGTCAGCGCCCCAAGACAAGTGAGATAGAGTCCAAAGGAGAGACAGGGCATGGAGGCACGATAGTTGTACGGAATGGATATGTGGTACCCATGTCAGTCTCCTCTCAAAAACTAGACCAAGAAACCTTGACTCGTCCACACATCGTACCCTGTAGCCATATAAATGAAGGTCTGGGTCTGGGTGTATACCTCTCAAACTGCAAAAATGCAAGGCCACCGTCTTCGTTGGGGAGAAACGGAAGCTGTGCATGGTGGCCCACCGAGAGACCCTGTCCAGAGAGAGCTGCATGCGACGTTCAGCCACGGACATTCGGGAAGCAGCATACCATGGAGCCAAATCATCAACATACAGTGAGGCTGACACCCCTGCTGGAATTGAGGACACAATACCGTCCAAAGCCAGAGCGAAAAGGGTCACACTGAGGACACTTCCTTGAAGCACCCCTACCTCCTGAGGGTACGAAGGAGACAGAGTGGCACCAACCCTAACCCTGAATGAGCGGTCACACTGAAAATTCACTATAAATAGGGGCAGCCTGCCACGTAGACCTAAAGAATGGAGTTGTTGGAAGATGCTAAACCGTCTTGTAGTATCATATGCCTTTTCTAGATGCTGCTGCCTAGCAAAAGCATCACAAGCTGCAGCGTCAAGATGGACCAGTGCATCTGTTGTTGAGCAATATTTTCGAAATCCAGACTGACACGGAGAAAGACATTCATTCCTTTCTAGGAAATATATTAGGCACGTGTTGACCATTTTCTCAAATAATTTATACAGGCAAGATGTTAAGGCAATTGGCCGATACTCCAGGGGACTGTAACCTGCCTTCCCCGGCTTCTGGAACGGCAGAACAATAGCCTCAAGCCAAGAGGAGGGAAGAGAAGACTCCTTCCAGATTCTATTAAAAAGGCTGAGGAGAAAAGACAATGCATCATCATTCAGGTGACGAAGCACTGCGTAGAGAATATCATCCGGCCCTTGTGATGCGTCATGACAGAGGGAAAGGGCAGTTAGGAGTTTACGATAAGAGAAAGGGAGGTTGTAGGACTCCAAATTCCCTGAATTGAAGTCCAGCACCCTTGCCTCCTATATATCCCACTGTCTAGCAAAAATTGGTGAGCTAGTATCTCTATGACTGACCGTTGCAAAGGCAGATGCAAAAATATCGGCCACAGCTGCAGGGTCACCAACAGGCTCACCATTAGACATCAGCACTGAGGACCTGCTTTGAGTGAATTTTCCTGAAATCTTTCACACCCTCTTCCACACCTGAGACACTGGCATCTTTGAGTTTACAGATGACTCATAAGCCACCCAAGAGTCCCGCCTAGTTTGATTCAGTACCCGACGAGCCTTAGCCCGCGCCATTCTGAACTTGATAAGATTATGCTCTGTCCTGCATCTATGATAACGGGAGAAAGCTAACTTCTTACCACGTACAGCAAAACTGCAGTCCTCATTCCACCATGGGACAGGTTGATAGTGATATGTGCCAGTTTAGGAACAGCATGAAGGGTAGCAGAATGCAGAACGGAGGTAAGGAACGAAACAGCCTCATCAATATGAGGAAAGTCTTCAACTGAGGTATTAACAGAAGTCAGAGAAGAGAAGAGAAGAGAAGAGGGACCAGTCTACCTTATGCACTCTCCAACTCAGTAGAACAGGGACTAGATACTGCTGCAGCAAGGAGGATGGGAAAGGGATCACTTCCATGAGATCCTCCATAACCTCCCAGGTAAAGTTCAGGAGACAGTCAGGAGAGCAGATAGAGAGGTCAACTGCAGTAAATGAACCCGTTTGGGGATGAAAATGTGTAAATGCCCCAGTACTGAACAGTGCAAGATCCTCATCCTCCAATAAGGACGCCAACAAACTCCTACATTAGTTAACAAGACAGTCACCCCACAAAGGGTGGTGACCATTAAAGTCCCCCAAGAGAAAAAAGGGCGTAGGTAACTGGCCGAGAAGGTTCTCAAGTTCTACCCTACGTTAGGCGGTAAATAAATGGAACAAACTGTATACCAGTGGTGGGCATATAACCGCACATCAACACGCCGGAGGTTAGACTGGAGTTGGACTGACTGATGAGGGATGTCAGCTCTCACCAAAACAGCACCACCCTTAACAGGACCCTGGGTGGGCGCTGAGTAAAAAGCATTGTATCCAGGTGGTGCATGGGGAGTGGCAAACCCTACAAGAGTTTCCTGGAGACACACAGACATAGAGGAACAAGTCAGAAGGGTCCGCAGCTCCTCCCAGTTACCATGCAGCCCTCGACAATTCCATTGTAGTATACTGGCTGAGAATGCCATACTACCCATGGTGAAGGAAGAATCAGGATGAGAGGCAAGGCAACCTTGCCCCCCTAGCGGGTTTAGATTGATGCTTATGAGAGCCCTTTGGAGGAACCTGCCCAGCACCAGAAACCTGCACCCTCTGTCTAACATCCGAAGGTAAACGTGAGGATGGTGAAATAAGTTTTACACTCTTTCTTGGAGTGGGCATACCAGTTTGTATGGAAGGCTGCTTGGGGGCTGCCTTTGGAGGTGTAGGACGGCCAGTGCTCCCACCAAAAGCCCCAGAAGTGGAAGTAGGGTCCACAGAACTTGAATCTTTTGAAGAGGCCACCCCATGCTTCAGATCTGAAGCACCAGCGGATTGTCCAACAACATCCCCAGGTGGGGACGGGGACAGAGGTGAACCTTCAGTTTCAGATGTCACCTGGCTAGATTCCTCAGCATGCTGGCCAGAGGGAACAGGAGAGGTGTCGACAGAAGCATCAACAATAGAGACCTTAGGTGGCCGGTCTTCATGTTCAGAGGACTATGACAAACAACGGTGACGTTTGCTAGGTACAGATGGAGCCTCAGTCATACTGGGTAAGACGGGAGAAGGAGTCTGGTCAACGTGGACATCTGCCACCACCACAGAAGTGTGCAAGCCGTTAGCCATCGTAGTGGGGGTGGAAACAGTCGAAGTAGGGGGTGGGTGAGCACCATTCTCACGGCATTATTATTTCCGGGGACAGCATCCAGCAGTTGACTAGATATGGAAGTGGGCACTTTAATGGGTCGAGGCAACTTCTGGAACATCGAACGATGCACAGGTGCTCCAGAAAGGACAGAAGCATAAATACCCCCAGGTTGGAAGAAGAGGGTCTGGGCCTTCTTCCTTGCTTCTGGAAATGAAACCTTCTCACATGTGCAAATGGTCAAGATCTCCTTTTCCAGGCAGTATCTAGGACAGTCTCTAGAAGATACAGTATGAGGACCTCCACAGTGGTAGCATTTAAGGGGTCCTGGACAGTCACTGGTATGATTTGGGCTGCCACAGGAGACACAAACACCAGGAAGGCCAGCCTGTGCATGGCAGCAAAATCAGCTGACATGTCTATAACCTTGACAATGAAAACAGCATTTTGGGGTTGGCACATAAGGCTTCACAGAAAGTGATAGCCATGCCAGTTTCACAGATGAAGGCAAACGTAATCTCTCAAAAGTCAGGAACAAGGTCGGAGTTGGGGTCAAAACGTCATCAATCATCTTGTGAAGACGCTCAACCTTCACCACACCAGCTGACCGCAGTTCCTCCAACAAATTTTCCTCTGAGTCAGTAACTGTGAGCTTATCTTTGTATTGCGTATATGTATTAAAGTTGTTCCCATGTAGGAATATTGTGTAGTAAGTGTGTAGTCAAGAACATTAATTTAGAAAGCCTGTCAAACACAACTAGTTGATAAAAGAGTGAGGGTTTAAGATTTATCTCGTTTAGGTTTGAACATAGATATGATTTGCTGTCAGTCATGAAATCATTCTGTGGATAAACCAATATTAAAGTGAGTGCATATAATGTTAGAGCTTGTTTGTGTTGGGGTGAGAACCAGGAGGGAGATGGCAACAGCAAGGCCAACTTGATATTTATTCCAGTAGGTACAGGGAAAGGCATTTCCTCTCTCTAGGGTGGCCTGAGGCAGACTTCCCGCCAAGCCACGGGCACGGACGGTGGCGGGAACTTCCCTCACGAATTCAAATTCCAACACCTTCTCTCCATCAGTGAATTTCCCACTTCCTGCAATACTGATATAAAGCACATTGGCCGAGGAGGAGGGAGGTCACTGCAATAACAAAACAATGGACAGATACTGACACTAAACATCACTTAAGACTAATGAAGCAGTTTGTCAAAGTCCTCTCAAAAGATAGAGCTTGTTTTATGTATACATGTTCCAAAAGTTTCCTGGTTTTCCTGAAACTAAATTGAAAAAGGGCGTTTTTACTGTACCTGATATTAGAAAACTTATTTCTGATGCAGAATTTGATGGTTCAATGAACGACCTAGAACAAGAGGCTTGGGTATCATTCAGAGAAGCAATTTCTAAGGTTATAGGTAACAATAAGTACCCAAATTACAAAGAAATTGTCAGAAATTTGTTGGTCAAGTTTAAGGAGTTGGGCTGCAACATGAGTCTCAAAGTTCGCATGATTTTCCTCTGCTTGCAGATATATCCAAGCTGAAAGAGTTTTAGTGTATTTTCGTTACCACACATAATTTTCTTTTAAAATATCCATCTGGGAGGAAAGTGAGTGGCATGCCTAAGAGTGATTTAGATGCAATGGAACTTCCTCCCCGGCTCTACCTTAGTTTCAGCAGCACCAGAATAGCGAATTCTTGCCTGAGCTGAAAGATTTCAGTAATTCCTATATTGGCATAACTTACCTTTAGGTTACTGGTGCTACGTATCACACATGACTCTTGCCACTGGAATATCTTTTCGCTGGATTCTTCTGTGGCTAAGTAATGATTTTTATTTTCTTTGGATATAAATTATATCTGGTCATTGGGATATGAAAAGAATATTTATATCTCGTATCCGTTTATTAACACTGCCTTGTATTTTAACAAAAATATTTATAAATTTCATAAATGATACCTGGTTCTTTTTATAGTTACAAATTTCAGCAGCAGAAATACTAGAAAAGTAAAACTGCAAAAATTCCAATATAAATTTTCCACGACAGCATTAGCAATGTAACCGCACCGTCACACCGTGGCGGTCTCACAAGTCGATTTAGCATCGCTTATGAAAACAAAGTAAAGGTTAGATAGATTTTTAAAATATTGTTCTTAATCTTACTCTACTGTACATGTTGAACCTGGCTTGCTGCAACTCTTGCAGTAGCCATGGCATGCAGTGTAGGCACTTCCCTCCTCTCTCCTTCCACTCCCCTAATTTCTCATTTAGTACTAATGAATAAAAAAAAATCACATGGGAGCATGCCGTAGCATTTGACACCATTTTCCATATTTGTTTCAGTTCACCATAAATACATCTCACTAATGTCTGACATGATTTCGATTGTCTGGCTCTGAGAAGTCAAGACACAGAGGAAAACACAAAGCAGCCAACGTATGACCCCATAGTATTTAACAGTTCGTTTGTCACCTTATCACTGCATGTCATCGAGCACAAGTCTTGAATTAGCTTGACACATGAAGCGGTCATGTCTATTCATCAGGCACACACATAAATCTTTCCACTAACACTGACGTATGAGGCACCAATCTGCCTTCAATTTATGACTGACACATGAAAGGTTCCCATTATTTTTATACACCAAAGCAAATCAGACGCCTTCGTCAGTGTATAAATTAGTTGGCTATGTTTACAAAGATGGTAACCTGATATGCATATATAAGACCAAAATTCTCCCCTGTCGCGTGCGCATGACACAATACTACTAGAGTATCTCCATACCTGACGACATTCTACATCAGCAACATACCTCGCCTGGGTGTCACGAAAATATACTCTGACACAGAATATCACTATTTCTTCCAACCTCGATCATGATTATACAAATATTTTCTACTTTACTACCTAGCTTACTAAATCATTCTCCTATGAGCTGGGTATTAAGCCATATGGAAAAATATTTTCATTGTACATTTTCTGTTTCGGCGACAGCGCCGAATATTTCTAGTAATATTTAATACAATTTGTATTCAAGAATAATATCTACATCTGTATTACATGCTCCAATCTGTAAATATATATTTATGTATATACTGTACCTTAATTATATTTAAATATACTTATTTTCATACAAAAATGTACAGACAAAATAACGTCACATTAATCTTTGTGCCCATTTGGAAATGCAAAGCTTACTTAACCACAAGGCACCATCGAAATTATCACTGAACAGCTTTTCCACTTGTTGAAGGCGTTTTGAAGAGAGTTCCTGGGCAATAGATTGTCATACCCTGCTGTGTCAACCATTAGGCTGTTTTGAGTCATTCAGTGATTAATCACCATGTACAGAATTTGACTCTTTCGAAATAATAAAATTATTCAGAGATAA
>JAGKTI010024597.1:0-14314 GCA_018397915.1 Birgus latro | reverse complement strand
GTGTGTGTGTGTGTGTGTGTGTGTGTGTGTGTGTGTGTGTGTGTGTGCGCGCGCGCGCGCGTGTTCATGTCTCCGGTTGCGTCTGCTTGCACGCGTTTACACACTCATTGACGAGGGCATTGGATAAAGTATATACAGTACTCACCACTTGGCACCAACAACAATGGGCTCACCCGGAGTACGGGATCACCACCAACGCACCAGCACCACTGACGGACGCGCAAACACTGCTGCAGAAATGTCCATTCCAAAGTTCAGTGGTCGCATGTGGTGTTCGAGCACGCTACTCATCAGTTTCGAAGCCTAAGGCCGAATCGCGCAGTAAAGATTAGCGGCAGAGATGGTGCTTCGGATCATGAAGTCTACATATTCATTTTCCAAGTTCACAGGTGCCCACAGACAGTGTGCAATGACTATATGCAGATGATAGGAAAGCTGTAAATGACCTTTAATCCTAACTGGAACCTCTGAGCAGAGTTGCCGTGAATTTCACCTTTTTTGTGACGTCATTATTCCACACGTTCTCCTTTAGTAACCAGGATTACAGAGAATGTGTTGTTGGTACAACTAATATAAAATCTGGCATATTGCGAATTGCGGGAGAGAGGGAATTAATAATGGTGTCAGACTTATTATGATTTAAATGTAAGAACCTTAAACGACTAAGACAGTTAATAAGTCATAAATATGCTGATTAATAACCAACCAAAAGAGAAGGAAGTTTATCCACATCCAAGTTTTCTAGTAGATTAACTACACAATTCACAACATTGTTTCGGTAGTTCTTACTGTTACAAAGTAAGTGTGGACTGATGGCTGGCATATGTTTTGTAAATTTTTTCAGTAAGAAGTAATGATATCACCGGGTGGTTGCAGGTAGACTGTTCCACTACGTATTCGTCCTTATTTTAAATGACAGTATTAAAGGCAAACACTACATATTCACTAGTTTAACTGTGAAAGATCTGAACAACAATACATGCTAATACCTCCCAACCATGATAAAATTCCCCTTATTCCTACAAAATAACGTAAACGAGTAGTGTGGGGAAAAAATTCCACACTAGTGTGGAATGACGTCCGCCTGTCCACGTCCATGCTCGTCGTTCATTTGTTTTTCCACATTAGCAGACGAAATTCCACAAAACGGCAACACAGTACATTGAGTATGATAGCGCTGCGCAATGAATGTATGTGTCGTTGGCAACAAAATTTATTGTCTGCACGTAAACAAAGTACACGTTTGCTGAATAGTCATTTCACCAGGACCATACCTCGGCCATCACCATTTTTGCCTCTGTGTACCTGAAAAAATAACTCGTGAAACTGCAGCAAATACATACATACGAGTATAAACATATACGTTTCAGTCGCATTATATAGTAATGAACGGATCGATATAAAGGAACTATGGTTGTATTTTTTCAATAAATGATGTCAGACGAAGTGGCTTTTTCTTATGTGTACATGATACTGGAAAAGGAAAACATGGTCGGACATTCACACTACTGTGCTGTGTGTGGTAAAACCAAACGCTCACACACTCAATATGTGTATCATCGATCCGCAAAAGAAAAAGATCGGTAAGTACTGTTGTGTTCTTAACGTATGGTTATTGACCATTAGACCCTGAATGACAAATTAGAGCAGGCCTAACCTGGCTGTGATGTTTTAGTTCTCATTTATATAATGCTTATGCATTCCTGGTTTGTTGGCTTTTGTGTGTGTTCATGTACAGTGTACACCATTCTATTTTGCTGCTTAGGCATTATCAGTCTGCAGAGTTTTGAGCTTGCAGTAATATCCCCGCTAATACCAATACACCAGTCCTGTTCTTGACTGGATATAAGCTTGGCCAAAAATACTGAGGAGGAGGGATAAACTACCGCATAACACCAAGATGAAAGAAATAATAAATATATTCCTGTTTGTATGTTTGAAATATTTATATTAGTCATCCTTAAACAATAGGGTTATGCGTAACAACAGAGCGTGTGGGTGGCGGCGACAAAGTTGCCAGCACGTATTTTGGTCATCCGTTTTTCTCTTGGCTGCTGCATTCACTATTGTACAGTCATTGCTGTATGGAGATAACTTTAAGTAGTGCACGGTGGCGCCAGTGTAGGTAACAGCTCTTGGGGATCAGAGTACGTCATTATTCCACACGTTCTCGTTTAGTAAGGATAACAGAGGATGTGTTGTTGGTACAATTGCCATAAAATTTAGTACACTGTTATTACTGGAGGAGAAGGTCTAAACTATGATGTCAGACCTATTATGATTTAAGTGTAAGAACGTTAAACGACTAAGATAGTTAATAATTCAGCAAATGCTGATTAGTAACCAATCAAGAGACAAGTAAGTTTATCCACATCCAAGTTTTCTAGTAGATGAACTGTACACGATTCACAGCTTTCTTAACTACTAAAAAGTGAGTGTGCAGTGCTAATGTTTGGCATGTTTCTTGTAAATACTTGTTAGGTAATTCAGTAAGAAGTAATAACACCGCCGGATGGGTGCAGGTAGACTGTATTGCACGACGTATTCTTTCTTGTTTTAAATGACAGTATTATAGACAAATACTACATACTCTTTAGTTTAACTGTGAAAGGTCTGAATAATAATACATGTTGATGCCTTCTAATCATGGTAAAATCCCCCATATTGCTAAAAAATCACGAACGTGTGGAAAAAAATTCCACACTAGGGTGGAATGACGTCCGCCTGTCCACGTCTATGTTCGTCTTTCATTTGTTTTTCCACATAAGCAGACGAAATTCCGCAAAACGGCAACACTGTTGGGGATAATTATATACAAGTTCTGGTGCCTTCACAGGGATTCAGTGTCTCAATGGCAAGAACTAACGCGCCAATGACTGAGGACTCGCGTTCGACTCGGCTCACATATTTGAACCCAAGGGTTTTGGAATGACCGATATTGAATTATAATGATGTCCAAGACAGAATATCGGTACACCGAACTGCATGTTAAATAGCCGTTTCTGTTCGGTTAATGTTGCCAGAAACGAGTGCAGATACACTAAATTATAACACAAGAAATGTTCACGGGGTATACGGATTCTCATTAAAAAGTCTGATACTTTACAAAAACAATAAAGCAGATATTCCCTTCGTAAACCTCACCAATGATAAGAAATGCATATCTAAACATGAGCAATTCGAGTTTGCAAACCTCCGCCAAGGCGAAGTGTGTGGTAGATCTTATGGAGATGTTATCTTGTAATTTTGGTGGAAGCATTGTAGGCATTATTTATCGAGTTGGAAGCAAAAATGTTGAAATTACCACTATCCCCCAATGATAGAGAATCCTTTAAAAAATTCGTGGATCCGGATGATGATTCAGATCACCACCAAAATCTAACAGATTGTACCTTTGGCCATACCCTTCCCCTCCAAAAAAATATCAGCAAAATTCGTTCATAATGTTTTGAGTTATCCTGTAAACAGACAAACCAACATCGGCAAAATTATAACCTCTTTGGCGGAGGTAAATACTGAAAAAATTTTAAAAATCAAGTAAACTCATGGTTTCATATTTATTTAGTTTACTCTGTGTATAGGACTGCTTGCATATTCTTTCATCTTCACTCGTACGATTACCATGCAAACACTTTACAGTCAAAATATAGTGAATATCAAAGTGCAACAATAAGAAAAGCGAAAATATTTCTAATAGTGCAGACTGGTCCATATGTACAACGCTCCTCTTCCACTCCACCGGGCCATTTGTCTTGTGTCGCTGGGACTGCTCAGTCAGCTTTATCGTTGTCTACCCTGCATCATGTACTCATTAGCCACTTCCCATAACCCATACTCACTGCCATATCCGCTGCCACACCAGCAGACTGAGCCGTCCGCTCAACACGAAATACTGCCAGAGGAGTTTGTAGTGGAGTGCTTTATATGACCACCCTGTATCATACTGCTAGAGGGATTGTTTGGACCCCATACTGAATAAGATACTTGATATAAATATCCTGCTGCAAACTAAATACGACTCTATATATACGGACTCTGCTACATCTGTCCCGTCCCGAGCGATGATTACAGCAATATATACTCCGTTCTCTTGACGTGAAACTGCCGCCTTTCTGTCTTGAATGCTGAGCTGTAACAAAGAGACTAACAATAAAACACACCTCTAGTAATTAAGTGGTGTTACTGAAAGGATGGAGAATCGTAGAACAGTATTTTACTGGAAATAAACACTGCATAACAACGAAAATCGCGATGTTAAGGTGGAAGACCTCTAGAGAACGGTGTCTGGGGACAGATATTTTCTGACATAAGAGAGACTTCGTAAAATTTCTTTGGCAATTTATTTTGCATTCCCGTATTACATATTACTTTCGTCTTGTGTGTTGTTTATTTCTTTCAAGCATCGACATACTCTTTACCCTAGGCATAAAAGGGGATGTGAAAGGTCAAATGGGCAAAATATATCACTGCATACCGTTATTACCAGTCTTGCATTATTCGTGTGTGTGTGTTTTTTTTATCGATTTATTTTTTACTCGTAACTTTCAAGGGGACAATAAAGGTGTAACAGGCAAAATAAATCGCTGGAGGAGAGACGTTACGAAGCTCCGAAGCCAGCGAGAATACGGAGTGAGAGGGCGGGCAGGCAACTTCTCCCCGGTCGTCCATCTCCCCAAATTGCCGCGTCCCGATCATCAGGGCGCATCCTCACCCACACACGTGCACGCATCCATCACACCACCAACACCACATGGGGGGAAGGGGAGGTGGAGAGACGGTGTGTGAGGGGTTGAGGTGGATGGGGTGGAAAGGGAAGGGGGGTGTGAAGTGGAGAGGGAGTGGTGAGATGGAGAGAGGAGTGTTAAATAAGAGTGGGAGGGGGAGATAAAGTGGGAATTTGTGAGGTGGGGAAGTTGGGGGGTGGTGGAGAAGGTGTGTGAGGAGCTGAGGTGAATGAGATGGATTGGTGTGTGTGTGTGTGTGTGTGTGAAGTGGAGAGGGAGTAGATAAGATGGAGTGGAGTGTGTCATATGGAGAGGGGGTGGATGAGACAGAGGCAGTTTTTGCGGTGGACGACGAGAGGTGTAAAGTGAAGACGGGGAAGGAGGGGAGGGGGAAAAGGTGGACAGTGAATGTGTGAGGTGAAGACGGGAGTGAAACAGAGAGAGTCTGTGTTTAGCAGAAAGGAGGGGTGAGGTAAATGAAGTGTTATTTGGAGAACAGTGGTGAGGAGAGGAGTCGTACGAAGTGGAGAGCGGAGGCGGAGAGGAGGGTGAGTTGGACAGGGGATGTGTGAGACTGAAAAGGGGAGAGGAATAAAGTGGATAGAAGTGGGGATAGGTGGGAGAAGTTTAGGCACTGACTGAAGAAGGTTTGAGTGATTGATTCTAAAAGTAAAATCTATGGTCACGGACAATGTTATTAACCACTTCAGTCCGAGGACCTAATATATAATTAATCTGTACTACCTCCAGGTGATTTTATTCTGCCTAGATTTTCGTTCGAACAATGGGAGTTGGATATAGATTTCTTTAACTAACCCTTTCAGTTCTGGAGAAATTATCGACCAATAGAAGTTAGATCTAGACTTCAATAACACTACTCTTCGCTACCGGCAGCTTTCCTTCGGAAAGGAAATCTGAGAGTAGCAAGTACAAAATTTTAAGGAGTCATTGTAGCAAAGGCGCCAACTCATTCAGCCCAAGAGTCATTTTTATTCTGACATTTTTTGGCTGCCATAAGGTGTTAATCATCTTAACAGAATACCCTAATAGTGAAAAGGTTATTGGAGGCAATTTTCTTCTCTCTCTCGTTTGAAAAGTCTCTCCCAACGTGATGGCAGAAGCAAGATCATAATAAGACGTCACCGTACTGAAGAAGCCATTTTCTTTGCTATCCTTATCTTTTCCTCTTAGCTCAGTCATTCCCTTAAACAAAAGCTCTCCAGTATGGTCCTCTCGGCGTAGTGGAGTTATCCTCTTTTCTCATGGTTGTATGTGCAGTGCTGTGATAGCGCAAACGAAGGCAAACTCCTGAATTTAGACTTCGGTGTTTTATTATATAGAGGGTGGAAAAGAAGTTTGACCTTTCTGTCTCGCTGCTAACTGAATTATATAGTGTGGAATGTGTTAATCGAATTCTATCCTACACCTTTGTGCACTTAGTTTTAACAATACGGCAGTCAGTTTCAAGGGAATTAGAAATGGTAAGATCTGTGTGCTGAGAGGAGGTGCAGTCCTGAGTGTCGAGAGTGGGTGGTAGGACAGACCTGGGTTCTATGACAAGGACTAGCAGTAGGTACTTTGGTAAGGGATGAGAGAAGGTTCCGAGAAAAGATGTGAGAAAATCGTTCCGAGGAAAAGGAAGAGAAGGAATGATGTTCTAAGAGAAAAGGTGAGAGGCAGATTCAAAGCGGATATGAGAGGCACGTTCTAAGGGGAGGGAGGGGAAGGAATGAAAAAGGGAAATCATGAGTGGGAAAGTCAAAAGGAAGGAGGAGCAGTTGGTTTAAAGAGAATGAACAATTTATAGGGTCAAAAGAAGGGACGTGGGTTGGTTCAAATGCAAGGTACAAACGATAAAGTCAAAGGAGGTGGGACGAATCGTAGTTTCTAAGGGAAGAAAAGAGTGCTAGAGTCAAAGGGAAAGGGCGTGTGATGGAATCACAGGGGAGGTGCGGGTAGTAGAGTTAAAGGGAAAGGACGAATGGTTCATTCTAAGAGGGAAGACGAATGACTAGTCAACGGGAAAGGACGAGCAATGGGTTCTAAGAGAAGGGACAAGAGGTAAATAAAAGGGAGAGAAAGTATGGTACCGGTAAGTTCCAAGGATATCAACGAATGGAAGGTTCTAAGGTTGCTGCAGAGATTCCCTCAGTTGCAAATACAGTTCTACTTTCTCGTGAGCAATGTCACTCCGGCAAAGAATGATTTCACACATTCTTCTTTTTCTACAATCCAAAAGCCTCCCTTATCCCAACAAGTGGGAGATGCATCGATGAGGGTGAATCTTGCTCCAGAGACAGAAAGTGGCACACACAAGAGGGATGAATTCTCTCTTCCCTTCTCCTCTCCCCTCTGGGCAGTGACGGGCGGCATCCATCATCATCAGCGATACGTCAACAATGCCGGAACTCCTCGGAAACCCAAACAGTGAGTGGTCTCTGGAAATCACGTTTGGTTGTAAGTTTACGAGATCCAAATCTGTTATATCTGATTTTATTTTCAGCTTGCAAAACAGATTGTCTCTGAAAGTAAATAGTGTTTGTGCAGCATTTGCTGACTGCTCTTAGACACTTCTTTTTTCTCACTCATCTTGTACGGCATAGCAAGTTATAACATGAAATTATTATTTTTTTTTTTTATTCAGCTACGAATTACTATAAAAAAAATATATGCCTTTCTTAATACTCCTTCCTCATAGGCTACTTACATAATTATGCTACCTGTTTCAGCACATCAGTATGGGAACTGCTCAAGAGGGAAAGACGTAAAGGATACTTGATGCTTTCAAATACGCTTTTCATTTACAGTCTAGCACGATAACTTACAACAGAAGATAGATAACAAACTTGAGAAGTATCTAATCTGCACAAAAACAGTGCTAAACTGGTAACTTACGGTGTGATCATAAGTACATTTATCATTCTTTATATTTATATGTCTCACTGTTACCAGTATATATTACACCAACCTTTCCGAGGCGCATGATGCAGACCAAAGACTTCAATTGCCTGAAAACTCTAATTGCAGGAGGCATTCGCAAGGATGTGGATCCAAGTATTCTCAGATAAAGATGAAGATTAGGTCCCGTATCCTAATTCACAGATATTGTAACTGTTGACTGCAGAAGTATATCATCATTTCATACAGAAAAAATAATGTATTCAGTATCTTTCAACCACTGTTACTGGCTGATACAACTCACCGGCCTCCTTCACTTTAGCGCTTGTACGAGTACGTAAGCTTACATTTTTAAAAAGCTTTTATCCGGTGTCCTAAAAGCATCTTTGATATTTACATAACTTGTCTATATTTCTTTATATTACGTACTGTACATACGTAACGGTGTACAATATCGTGAGGTAGAGGGAGTATTTTCCGAGGTAAGATATCCACATCACCTTAAGTTCGTGCTGTCTGGAAGTGGAACGTGTTTTTTCTATTGACTATTTTATAGCTTTTTTTTTTTTTTTTAAATAAGAAAGACACTTCGGTAACTGAGTGGATATCGCACTTGTCTGGTATTAATTGATTTTGGTACTTGACAGAGGTGAACACATAAGTTAGTGTAGTAGCGTATCCTTAAAGGCATTGCCACATTATTCTCTTGCTGCAGAGATTCCCTCAGTTGCAAATACAGTTCTACTTTCTCGTGAGCAATGTCACTCCGGCAAAGAATGATTTCACACATTCTTCTTTTTCTACAATCCAAAAGCCTCCCTTATCCCAACAAGTGGGAGATGCATCGATGAGGGTGAATCTTGCTCCAGAGACAGAAAGTGGTATCTTTCGACCTCAGGAATCAATTACCTTTTAGGGCACGTATGCGTACAACTATCTGCCCATAAAGAACGCATGAGTGATAAAGTCGCTGTACAAAAAAATGTGAAAAGTAAACTGCTGCGACACCAAGTTTCTTGGGACTTTAGGAAACTAGACACCAAGTTTATTTATGATATATAAGTGTACAGACAGATTACATCAAGGGCTGCCAGAAGTTTTCTGAAAAGAAAAGAATAATGAGAGAGAAAAAAAAGAAGGAACGGTGTATAAATGTTAAGTTCAGCGTAAGGTAACTCATATCGAAGAGTTATGACATTAATGGGTAAGCCAGATATTTACTTTCTTTCAAACTGACACGAAGCAGAACGAAATTTTGCTTGTGTATCTGTTCTTTTTATTTTTTTCAGACTCAGCACTATTTAAATAAAATTGTGAACAAATCTAACGCAGAAAATACTTAATGCAGTTTTCATATATGTCTTGGAAACACACGCACAGAACTGTAAATAAAAGGAAAGGCAGTAATTATTTAGGGTACTCATAGACACTTATTCCCCACTATATGTCAATTAACGTGTCTGAGGGATTAGTATTATGCATATTTTCCCTGACTGGTACCTAATGTCGTAACTGTCTTTGAGAAGGATTAACTAAGATTCTTTTTCTGAATACGTAACCTCATTTGCAAAGTGACGGCTTATACTTAATCTTCTCTATCGCCAGACGAACTTTTACAACTGGGGAAAAAAAAAAAAAGACAATTGTCTCTTTAAATCACTCCTCATATACTCCTTTCTGGCCACATACAGACAAATTAGTTAAGATCGGGCAGACTTTCCTGGCCAATGGGATTAAAATAAACCTCCATCATTCTATTCACTATGAAGAATTATGCTGGGGAAGGAAGTCCCAAAGTAAAGAGGTTCTACGCCCTTCACTGCGACGACGTCCTCTTTAGTTAATTCTTGTTGTTAGCAGACGACTGTGCTCAGGTTAAGAGAGCAGCCTCGTAGTGAAACAGACAATAAAATATATATCTAACAACCCGTCTAATTCAAGCTGTCTGTCTGAAGCTGAACAAAATAGTATGGTGTTCTACAGAATTAAAAAGAAAATTGCGTCATCGTTCGGAACATTATGAAATGACATCAGTCTGGTGGGCCGAACAAAAAAAAAAAATCATTGCGGTGAAGAGGTGATGAAAATATGTTAGTGTGGTGGTTGAAAGGTGCAAAATAAATAAATAAATAAATAAATAAATAACGTCCTGGTACTGGCGATATTAAGGAGAAAGGAAACTAATGTGTAGTGCACGTAGCAAGAAGAGAACGAAGACAATACGGCAACACGTACAGGCGAAAGCAAAAACTAATATTCCACCTCTTCTACAGCTCAGGTTTCTATACTGGCTAATATTCCTGAGATGAGAGAGGCTTTGTATGTTTCTCAGCACATAAATGACTCAATGATACGATGAGTCAGGTAGGAAAGTAATGGAAAAATGTGTGAAGCAGAAGCTGTGGAATAGTGGGCGAATTTATGTCCATTACTGTACCTGGAGCACGCCGGAGCCAATTAGATTTCAGAAGTCAGGCAAATGAACAGGAAGAGAATTAATAACCAGATTACAAGGTCCAGAAAACATCACAACTAAATTCAGAAGCAAGGAAGGGGAAGGTGGGGGTGGGGATGGGCAGAGGGATGGAGGCACTAATGAAGAGCAGAGCGAGGTTGGTTCGCTTCACAGGACTGTTGCCAAGAGTTATGGTGCTACTCAGCCGTATGCTTAACCTCTTTGACTGTGTGGGGTTTTGGGTTTCTCTGCATTATATAAAGTTGTCCATTTATCTGTCTACCTTTAGCCAGACGCCTTAATCCCGAAAAGGGTGGCCACAAACGAATCCTGTTCATGTCGCCCTGTCCTCCGCCATCAAGCTGTCCTTTCTCCAACGAACACTCCCATCTCTTTTAAACACGAAGCAATTTATTCTTGGGCAAAACGATAGTTATGCCCTTTTTGCTTGTTTTTACGTTTTTAGTCCCGAGATTCCACTCGAGCACAGCAAAATCGTGTCATTAGCCAAAATAAAATAGATATAATGCTTAGTAGGTATATATTATTCACATGAAGTCTTTTCTTTTTCTCTACTCTTGCTATCATCAAACAAATTCTGTTTTGCTTGAGAGAAACTTTTTTTTCGAAACGATGGGGATAAATACAGCCTTCATTCTCCCCCTGAGTACGTGAGGGCTTTTCTAAATTGAATATAAACGTTTACACACAGGAATTGTACAGTAAACAGTGGTTCATCGGACTGTAGGAGTTAAAATTTACATCGGCAACGGGAAGGCAAGTCCCCAACTTTTTACGATAATTTTTGAAGCACGTGGTGAGAACTGAACATTGTCTTCTCTATATCGTTGATGACTGCACTCTGTAATATGGGATGCAGGCGACATTGTCTTCTCTATATCGTTGCTGACTGCACTCTGTAATATGGGATGCAGGCGAGTAAGAACAAATAATCACTGAGGTTCCATTGCCAGTTACAAAATAGAGGATTAAAAATTTTACCTGGCAATGACATCCGAGAAGCTCCGCAGCCCGGATATATAAATGTCCCTTAACCCCGAAAAGATGATGGTGAACTGAGGGAGAAGGAACCTTCGTCCAACAGTCCACTAAGTTCACGTTCAGATGACCTGAGGTTACTAATACAGCTACCTCTACGACTACTACTACGACTACCACTGCTGTCACTAGTAGTAGCGGTAATATTAATGCTGCTGCTACTGCTGCTGCTTCTACCCACAGGACGTTATCATTTATTATTATTATTATTATTATTTTTTGTACTCCAGACGACTTAGCTTCGAAGGGAGCACTTGAGAAGGAGGGAGTAGATACAGCCTTTACTTACCCCTGTGACACGAAAACTCGTTCGTGAGTTTGAAAAGTACGTCTGAAGGTGGCAGCAAGAAATTCAGCTAATAGGTCGTCGAAATGCAGCGATTACACACGTCTTTCACTCTGTCAGTCTCTGATACTACAAGTCCAATAGCGCGTTTACTCTTATCTGTCAAATTCTTAATACCTTTCAGCTCAGTTGACAGCCAAGAGTTGTCAGATTGAAGGGTTGACTGGACCTGTAACCGAGGAGACTCATTATTACCATATGTCTAAAACTCGTCGAATTTCATACAACTGCGACTTAGTATTCAAGTTGTGGGATTGGTCCAGTCCCTCAAGCGAAAAGAAGCCAACTATAACAGTGATGCCCCTTTTGTTAACCACTACAGTAAGATGACGCTATTTTTGCTCAGTCTTTACCACCAGCAGTTGTTTTCATTCATTTTAGGAGTGTGGGAGTTACTGAAGGCTGAAACTAGCACACCAGTTCGAAAGGTCTCTCCTGTGCTAAAAAAAAATCATCTAGAGATAGCACGAATACATTACAATAAGGCGTCATGTTATTGAAAGGGTTATTAATACAACGTCCGTGCTGTATCATTCTACTCTAACTTCGCCTTAACTTGTTATCTCTCCATCTTAAATACTGAGCTGCCACACGAGATTAATAGTAGAATACCATGTTAGTTATGAAGAAGTGCAATGGAAGGGATGTACAGCCTTAGTATTGTCTTTACCTTGTTACTGACCTACATGATAATAAGCTATGAAAGAACAAAAATCTGCACCAAGTTAGGGTACACTAACTAAAACTGTAATATTTCTGCTACCATGAATCTGCACGCAACCAGCCTTTCTACTGTCGCTTTCACTTCTTCAAAACAAAGACGTACTATATATTTCTTCTGCCTTCAGATAATTTGATGTACAGTCACGATCCCCAATTTCTTTACACCTACTCCTCCAACCTCGGGCTAGAGGGCTGTGGAGGACATGGTTGGAGAAAGGCCAGGATAAAAGATACTGGTGTTTCATCAGATATATATACTCACACATACATACTACTGAACCGACAATATCCCTTCGCCTGACCTTACACCAATCTTGTCTTTACCTTAATCTTGCCGGGGAGGGGGGGGGGGTTGGTAAAATATAACCTGTTCGCTTTAACTTGGCCTAAATTGTCATCTTTCCATCTAGAATGCTGAATTATAACAACTGATTAACACTAGAATGCGGCACTAGTCTCGAAGAAGAGAGGTAGAAATGACATACAGCCGAAGTACTGTATTTTTTCTGCCACTGAGCGGTGTGAAATACTCGTACGCTGCTAAAAGACGAAAATGTGGGTCAAGTTTAAATAAATGACTGTGACTGTGCAAAAGGGAACCTCTGAAAATGGAGTGGCTAGACAGAGCAGCCATCATTAACCTCATACCACAAGAGATCTCCTTTTCCTTGACGAAATCGCCAGGTGGTGGCCTGATTTAAATAAATGTCATCGGATTGAAGGGGTTTACTCACGATGGGTGTTTTTCTCGCTGGCACAGTTGAGTATCTTAACACCTCTTCCCTAGCGATTCAACTTCCATGGTACACCTTATTGTCCGCTTTTACGATATCTATTTTAATATCGAGACAGTTTGCGTCAGTAAAATAGGAGGATATGAAGGTGCTCTTAGCGAAATGAATCGCTTTCTTAAATGATATAACAAATAATAACGATATTTCTGTGGATAGAATTCTGAATAACAAATAGGGATTCTACTGTTCCTTTAGCCTTTTGAGCGCAAAGGGTTTTCTTCAGCTCCATTTTTTTTTTTTTTTTTTACTGGAGTAAAATATGAAGTTTTTGATTCTCCAATACAAAGGTAATTCAGATTTTTAGAACTTATTCGGTGGGATGGGTTTCTGTGAGAGTGATATTACTGCCCGATATTAGCCCCCCCAAAAATGCAGTCATATCACATATGAAAAGGCATCACATAGAAAAAGGCATCCTTATCCCTTACGTGACACATTCAGTAACTCCTTCAGTACGATGACGTGTTTATTATTCATATTACTTACTACTTATATTCTTACTAATTATTCATATTACTTACTACTTATATTCTTACTACTTTCAGATGAATTGTTTCAGCCTAGGATAGACTTTTGCAACTGGAGGGTTAGTTGCAGCATTCATAACGCTCCTCACTACTAAAGGTCCTCAGTGTGAATTAAATCGTCTGGAAGTAGCAAGAACTAACTATTATTCGAGTCGTGGAACTGAAACAACTAGAATTTCTGCTAACTACACGACCCTCTAGTTCAACTACAACTCTCCAACCAAAGGTAGAGTTCCATTGCTCTTTCCACTGACCTGGACCACCGTTTAACATATACCTTTTTACCTGTACTGCAACTCTCCTTCTTACCCTCAATACTATCACATTAACTTTGCTACAACTTCTGCTGTCCATCCGTAGTACTATTCCTACTAACCCAAACAGCTGCTAACTACATCACCTTTGCTACTATTGGAACTACCGAGCCCTAGAATTATTCCCGTTAACCAAAGCCGCTGCTAACTAGATCACCCTTTGCTACTACTGCAAGTACCAGTCTTAGGTCACACCATCGGTACTATTCTCATGAGTGATTTAGCTACGGTGATTAAACATGAACCTCGTTAGCAGCAGTCAGCTATAGCACTGACTCTCGACGACGCCACACCCACCCACCCACCCACCCACACCCACAAATTAATTGCATTAGGTGTCAACGGGTTCCTACCGATACACTTGCTCTTACGTACCCAAGCAACTCACAAGGCCAGGGTGCTTTTGATGTCGGGCTCCCCTGATGGTGTGTCTGCTTACTTGCTCGCTTCTCTTTCTTGGATCTTTTCTCTCTG
>JAGKTI010024596.1:0-14314 GCA_018397915.1 Birgus latro | reverse complement strand
ATTTTCTCAGTGATTACCATGTCTCTTATATACGTTCACTATCTAGTCAACTGGTGAACATTTTTGCCCCACACACCTCTAAATCATAAATTTTCTGGTTACATTTTATTTACTTCATGCTTTGTGTCCCATATTTGGGTGCATAGGCTGTGAAAAGGTGATTTTCTCAGTAATAATCATGTCTCCCTTACTCAACTCAAAATCATCATTTTGGGGTTAAAATTCGATTAATTCATGCTTTGTGCAAACTATTTATGTGAATGAGGTCTTAATTAAGTGCTATGCATGTCCAGGAGGGAGGTAGGTAGGTGGTTTTCTGATTTAGGTTAGGTTATGTTAGGGTCAAGAATGGCCGGTGCTGTTGGTGAACAGTTAACACCTTTGCCATACCTAACTCTTTTTCTGGTAACAATTTATTTATTTGATGCTTTGTATCCCATAGTTTAGTGCATAAGATGTGAGAAATGATGATTTTCATAGTGATTGCCACGTCCGATACTTATTTACACTAAGCTGCCAACTCATGAACATCTATGCCTTACTTACCTCAAAATCATCATTTTGGGATTAAAATTCAATGAATTCATGCTTTGTGTCCAATATTTAATGCATATGGTGTGAGAAAGGGTGATTTTCATAGTGATTTCCATGTCTGATACTCACACTTGCTGGCAAGTTGTGAGCACCTATGCCTTACTCACCTCTAAATTATCATTTTTTGGTTAAAATTCAGTTAATTCATGCTTTGTGTGCATTATTTATGTGAAAGGGGACTTAAATAAGTGCTATGCATGTCCGATAGGGAGGTAGGTAGGTGGTTTTCTGATTTAGGTTAGGTTAGGTTAGGGTCATGAATGACCAGTGCTGGAGCTTCAGGGCCAATATCTGGACAAGACCAATATCCGGACATGAGCAATATCCGGACATGCCTTTGGCTCTATTATGTCGGATAATGGAGGGATTACTGTATTGTCTAATGTAAAAAGTGCTTAAGTATTAAGATACATTTTATTTGCACTTACCCAGCCAAAAGCGTTTTTTTTTTTTTTTTTTTAATTTAGGGAGAAGCAACAACTCTGTACCTTTTACAACAATAAATATTTCATTTCAGATTCAACTTCCTCAAATTCATTGTCCATTTGGGTGAAGCACAGATACATACTCATTTCATGTCTGTTTGTATAGTACAATGACAATGCAAAACAGCGTTTATGAGAACTAGAATATAAGATACAATTTTGTTTTGTAAATATGATACTTCAGGTATGAAATCGAAACCAACAATCATGCGGCAGGAGTGTGCAGGTGCCACATTCACGAAAGTGGATCATCAGCTGGAAAAAAATAGAGTACAGTAAACCCTTTGTTAGTGTGTGTGCGCATGCACACACCTGCTAAGTCACGAGTGATGACGTCATCGGAAGGTTCCTGTGGTATGCAACCGGGAGCCTTGGCAGTTCACGTCGTGAAGGCGGCTTGTGAGTGTGGTTTGCCTAGTTCCTACACTGGTAGCAGAGTGTAGTTGCGAGAATGGCGTCGTGTTCGACCAAGTGGCCTCCAAAACTTGAAAATGAATCTACATATGAGAGCTGGAAAAAAGACATTGGCATTTGGTGCGAACTAACGGACCTAGCAACAGAAAAACAAGCCTTAGCTATTCACCTGTCATTGTCTGGAAGAGCGAGGGTGGCGTCTTCACAGATTGAAACAGATGTTCTTAAGCAGAAGGAAGGTGTTCAGACCCTGCTGAAAAAATTAGATGGTTTATTTCTCGTGGACAAAGGACGTCGACAGTTTGCAGCATTTTATGAGCTATAGAACTTCAGAAGAGCCAGTGATATGAACATTCGGGAGCTCGTGACAGAATTTGAGCATGTTTATTTCAAATTTACCAAGCAGGGCATGGAACTGCCAAATTCTGTGATGGCTTTTATGCTCTTAGCTGCATGCAAACTTTCAGACAGTGAACGACAACTAGTGATGTCCGCGATAATTGAGGTGACATACGAAAATATGAAATCTGCCATGAATCGTATTTTTGCTGGTGAAATTGGCAGGCAGAATGAGGCATCGGTGTCCGCCCGGGAGGTGAAAGACGAACCAGTATTTTGGAGTGACGAAGTTGAGGGTGACAAAACGCTTTATGCTAGAGGTACTGAACGAGGGCGGAGAATGTTGCGGGGTGGTGCAATACATGATCGATGTCGGGGTAGTGGCCGATGTTCAACCGTATCTGCTAGAATTCTCCAACGCTCATCCACCGGCAGGAGGCAGAACCCACTTGGGCCTGACGGAAAGGTATCGAGTTGTTTCGTATGTGATTCTAGATTTCATTGGGCACGTGACTGTCCGGATGCATACGAAAACGACGGCAGTCGAGAAGAGAATTCTGAAACAATGCATTTGTCGTTATTTATGGGCTATGCGGATGATGCCGCTAGTAGAGGTAAGTCACAGACTCTAGTAGAAGAATCTAAGGGATGTGCTCTTCTAGACACAGGGTGTTCTACAACTGTATGTGGAGTTGAATGGATCAATTGCTATCTAAGTGAGCTCACTGATTATGAACGTGATGCTGTAAGAGAAGAGGCGTCATCCTCAACATTTACTTTTGCTGATGGTGTCACAGTTTCTTTCCTCAAACGTGTTACTCTGCCCTGCTACATTGGAAACATGGGTGCTACCATCGTGACTGATGTTGTAGACTGCAATATTCCCTTGCTGTTGAGTAGACGTTCCATGAAAAAAGCAAAAATGTTGATTAACCTTGGAACTGACCAGGTCAAAGTTTGTGGAACTATCATTGATTTAAAGTCCTCATCTTCAGGCCATTACTTACTTCCAATTTCCTTATGACTAGATCGTGAATTTTGTGAAACAATCATGTTGGCATCTCGTGGGAGTGATGTAGAAAAAACCGCTTTGAAGCTTCACAGGCAATTTGGACACCCAACATCGGCAAAACTAATTAAACTGATCACAGATGCGGGAATTAAAAGTTCAAAACTGAAACAGGCTGTCAAGGCTGTATCTGATGCTTGTACAGTCTGTTGCAGATTTAAGAAAGCCAAGCCCCGACCCGTAGTCAGTTTGCCCATGGCGTCTAAGTTTAACGAAGCCATAGCCATGGATTTAAAAGCTTGGGGAAGGCATTATTTCTTAGTCCTTGTTGATTTGGCGACCAGGTATTGTAATGCGACAGTAATCGCAGATAAGTGTGCGCCCACCATTATCAAAGGAGTATTTCGGAGCTGGATTGTTGTGTTTGGCGCACCTAGAAAAATTCTTACAGACAATGGCTGTGAATTCAATAATGCAGAAATGCGAGCACTGGGAGAGGCCTTCAATATCAAGATCATGACAACGTCTGCAGAGATTCCTTGGAGCAACGGAGTCTGTGAGTGTCAAAATGCAGTCATTGGTGACATTGTTAGGAAGATAATGGCTGATAGCCAGTGTTAATTGGATGTGGCCTTGGCATGGGCAGTATCAGCAAGAAATGCTCTCACCAACTACTCAGGCTTTTCTCCTAACCAACTTGTTTTTGGTCAAAACCCTGGTCTGCCTAATGTGTACACAAATGATCCTCCAGCTTTGGAACCTTCATCACCATCGAAAATTGTGAGACAGCTTGAACGCTCTTCATTTAGCTAGACAAGAGTTTATAAAGACCGAATCAGATGAACACTTGGCTAGGGCTCTGCGGCACAACGTACATTCGAGTGACCTAAACGACATCCGGAATGGAGATGAAGTCTTCTACAAAAGAAATGACAGTCATGAGTGGCACGGTCCCGGAATTGTAATAGGCAGAGATGGGAAACAAATTCTGGTGAGACACGGCGGTGTATACGTGCGAGTGCACGTATGTCGTCTAGCGCGAGTGCCAGAGCAAGATACTACAGTTGAAAGTGATGTCAGCAGTGATGAGAACAGTGTTGTCCAGGAGAAGCCTAATGACGATCCTATGCAAGTGTTGAATGACTATCCACCAGATGACGAGTCGGAAGATGGTGTGGTCCCAATCGATGAGCCTCCCACAGTTTCTGTTCCGATTAATCAGTTTCCCAAAGTTTCTGTTGGTCAGCGTATAAAGGGAATACATTCAGAAAGTGGAGAGTTGGTGTCTGGAAGGATTATAAGTCGGGCAGGTAAAGCCACTGGAAAGTACAAACACTGCTATAATTTGAAGAGGGATTCTGATGGCAGCATTGATTGGATAGATTTGGAGAAGGATCTTAGCGAATGGGAAGTAGTTGATGATGACACAGAAATGCTTGTTCTTTTCAACTCTGAGGCCGTATTATGCGCTAAGGAAAATGAAATTACAAATTGGCAGAATAATGATGTGTATGAGGAAGTAGATGATGTTGGGCAAGGTGCCATAACGGTTCGATGGGTTGTGACAGAAAAACTGAAAAATGGGAAGCCTATTGTTAAGGCCCGCTTAGTCGCCAGAGAATTTGAGGAAGACACAGTGGATCTCCGAAAAGACTCGCCTACTTGTTCAAATGAAGCAGTACGTTTGGCACTTTCTTTGGCCTCCACCAACCAGTGGGATTGCCACACTATGGACTTGAAAGCTGCCTACCTGCAAGGTAACGACATTGAGAGAGTTGTTCATTTACGTCCTCCGCCTGAATATGCAAATGGTAAGTTATGGAGACTAAAGAAAACTGTTTACGGCCTTTGTGATGCTGCTAGGCATTGGTATCTGCGCGTAAGATCAGTTGTTGAGTCTCGGAGCTAAAGTATCATCACTGGATTCAGCGCTGTTCTCTTGGAGCAATGGTGGCAAAGTCGAAGGCATTGTATGCATCTACGTCGACGACTTCCTTTGGGCTGGTACACATGAGTTCGAACAGCAAGTGATAAATCGGTTGAGTCAAATATTCCTCATCGGCAGTTCAGAATCAAAAGCCTTCAAATACGTTGATCTCAATGTCATCTCCAACATCGATGGCAGCATAACGATCGACCAATTCCAGTATGCTTCATCCTTGAAACCAGTCACGCTGAGTAAACATCGTGCAGCAGTAAAATCAGGGGAGCTGTCCGAGTCTGAGAAAATGGAGTACCGAGCATTAATTGGGCAACTCAATTGGATTGCCACATACACTCCGCCAGATATTGCCTTTGATGTGTGTGAGTTGAGTGTGAATAGCAACCGAGCTACGGTAGTGGATTTGCTTAGACTCAATAATGTGATCTCAAAGGTGAAGACTGACAACATGAAGCTATACATTCCAAGAATGGGGCCGATCGAGGACTGTCATATAGAGTGCTTTTCGGATGCCTCATTTGCCAACCTTGTAGGCAATGGATCTCAGGGAAGTTTTGTGATCTTCCTACGAGATGCTAGTGAGGCAAGATGTCCTATATTCTGGCAGACAAGGAAGATCAGGAGGGTCGTTAAATCTACCTTATCTGCTGAGGCGTTGGCGCTACTTGAATGTGCTGAAACTGCTGTATATCTCTCCAACATATTGCGTGAGGTTTCTGGATGTGGAATGATCAAAATAAAGTGTTTCGTCGACAACAAGAGTCTGGTGGACACCCTTTACTCCTGTAGGAGCGTAGAAGACAGGAGATTGCGCATTGATATTGCCGTGTTGCGGGACATGTTGGAGCGGGGGGAGATTGATGAGGTATCCTGGGTGGATACATCACAACAACTGGCTGATTGTCTCACCAAGAAAGGTGCCTCGACTGAGCGGCTGCATTCAGCAGTCAGCCGAGACTAGAAAGTTTATAATACTTTAAGAGACATCACATATCTGTATGTGGCCACAGACTGGGTCTTGATAGTAATTAAACAAAAGTGTATGTATTGGATACATAGTGTGTATCGGGTGTTGATGGTACTCACACAAAAGTGTATGTATTGGATACATAGCGTGTATCAGACGCAAATAGACCATTCACCTTCGTCCTTGGAATCTTCTGTCAAATTAAGAAGAGAGGACGAGAGTGTTAGTGTGTGTGCGCACGCACACACCTGCTAAGTCACGAGTGATGACGTCATCGGAAGGTTCCTGTGGTATGCAACCGGGAGCCTTGGCAGTTCACGTCATGAAGGCGGCTGGTGAGTGTGGTTTGCCTAGTTCCTACACCCTTCACAAGTCGAACTGTATGGGGCTCTACTTTGTTTCGAATTACAGTAAGACCTCACTATAACGGACTAATTGGGGCCCAAGCCAGTCCGAAAAATGCAGAATTCCGATAAAAGCGACATCCGGACGTGCCCCTGCTAATTCAGACTTTTTCCGATATATCAGACATTAGTCCAGATTGCATCAGTGGTTTTCACCACCATTGCAGTATTGTATTGTGTTATACCTTCACTACATTAATCAAATGTACTGTACTGTGCACTGAAAAACATGTCTTGTCTTATTGTGGTGAACATAGCTGAAGTGGTCATGCAGTCCAGACTGCTTTCTGGCTTTATCGGACTTTTTCCGATATATAGGAGTTTAGTCCGGTAGCTCCTCAAGTCTGATAAAAGCGAATTCCTGTCTATTGAAGTCCGTTATATCGAGGTTTTACTGTACTAAATTTTCCATCTTACGAAATTTTCACCTCCCAAAATTGCCAAGACAATACCTATTACTTGTCCTTTCAACACAATTGAAGGAGCATATAGCCTATAAATAAATAAGTTATGACAAAAAACAGTTTAGTGCATTTAATATACCTTTAACCCCTCAGTGCTGGGTGTATTTTCATTTTGTTCTTGCTGCCACCATATGATTTTATTCAGTGTAGGGAGGATCTGTGGAAGTGCATGGGGTTGGTACAGCCTTCGTTAATCCCTTCAGTATGGGAGTCCAGTCCTGTGTGCCATAAAATCAGCTGGAGGAAGTGTAAATCAAAGTAAAAATAGACGTCACGGTACTGAAGTGGTTAATTGGTAGAAAACCATTCACAGAGGCAGTATACAGACCCGTTGGCAGTGTGTGTTGAAGATGGATTTTCACCCCCCACATTGCAAAAACAATATTTATTACTTGTCTTTTCAACACTAAAGTAAAGGAGCATATACAGTGCATAAATGACAACAAAGAAACAGTTCAGTGCACCTAATTTACCTTTCGTTAGAGGCAGTACAGATTCGTCGGCACTTTGTTTTGGAGATGGAGGTGGCTGAGCTCACAATTTAATGTAACACTCTAAACAGTACCCAGTATTTATTTCACTGAACATTAAGAACTAAACTTAAATGTAATCACTATAATAGACTGCAGTGTAACACTTGCAGTAATAATAGTACTGAACGTTAATCATGATCACTTAACACTAAGTCACACACACACTTTTTTTTTTTTTAGCTTCATTCCCTTACGACTAGAGGGGCCAGTATCACTTCTTTTACTCTTTGAACCTTCCATGGCAAGGCAGAAGGCAAAAGGAGAGCACAGCTCAGCACTAGATGACAGTAAGAATGGCGCAACTACCGTCTCCAAAGGCAAGCAGCAGACTGGCGCCACGTGTCCGCCTGGCGCCATTTCTCCCCCTACCTCTGCATTTCGGCCTGCTTACATACGTGGTCTCGGCCTGAGTTCGTCTAACCAAAGATTCCTTCTTCTAAAAGTTCAACTTATGAAGGGTTTACTGTATAGGTATGTAGACCCCCACAATGAATTCCACTGTCATTCTCAGTTTTTCTAGGCTTGCTCCTTTCAAACCATGTTTGGATATCCACAGTCTGCAAAATCTCAAAGCCATGGTAAGCCACCTGCTGTGAGACACTGGTCCAATCTCAAAGAGAGCAAGATCCTTGGGCAGATTTCCTGATCTGACAGCAGTGACAATCCTGTAGCCATAGAACTGATCGGTGCTGAGGTCTTTAATGACCTCTTGACTGAGGTTGGGCAATGGGGGTCCCACAGTCATCCTGATGAATTTAAGATTGATTTCCAACTCCTTGGCAGTGTCTAACATAGATCCTAGAAACCCAGACCACCTAATGTTGCTCAGGGTCTTGCCATCTCGGGCTGTCACCAGATGTCTTAGGCTCAGCTCCCCTGCATGCAGATCACAAACCGTCCAAACCAACCTTTTACCCAGGTTTACCTCCACTTCATGCATGACTCCTCCTGACCAGCCAGTGTTGACATTGGTACTGTCACCCCCGATAGCCACCAGGGTTTTATCTGCTCCTCTCTCTTTCAGCCGTTCCACCAGATGATCAGCAGTTACCTTAGCATGGCTCCTATTTTCTGTTGCCTCTTCTGGGAAAATGCCACAAGTATTTGCCACCTGGTTCACTACATACTGTGTAGTGTTCTTTGACTAGGCTAGGGAAAAGCCTGTTACTGCCCTCAGCTTCCAACATTATTTTGGTGTCATCTCTTGTCCCATCAAAGAAGATACAAGTGATTCCATTTGCTCTTAATTTTCTCCTCTGCATTTTTAATAAACCCCCTAGCTAGTCTCTCCTGGGCCCTTCTCACTTTGTTGTGATCAATCACCAGTGTTGTGTCTGTTACTGTGATGAGACCAGCATCTATCCAGGCAGCAGTTGTAATTTCAGCAGTCTCCCAGAGCCCTGTGTGGTGCCTAAGACTGGCAAAAGCTATATTGGAGATGTCTTCTGTATTGTATTTCTTTCTTTTTGTCACTGGAGAGGTTGATGTTGAAGCTTCTGGGAAAGAAACATCCTCCTCCTCACTGGACGTTGTCTCCAGTTCAAAACCTGGCTCTTTAAACAGTTCCTCACTCTTTGCTGATACTTCACTCTTTCTCCTCCTCTTTTCCGCTCCCTTTTCTTCTCTTCCTTTCTCTGTAATACTTCTCTTTGTCGCTTGGTTTCCTTGTGGTCAGTGTGGCCCATCCGATGTGGTCCTACACTGCCAATCTTCTCCCTTTGGCCTTTTATGAAGGCAGGTATTTTTCGTTTTTGCCTACAGGTGCAGTCAACATGAACCTCACTGGAGCAGTTTGAGTTACATCTTGCCTCACTTCAACTTATTTCACAGTGACAGTTCAAAATATCTACTAGTCTGTCCAGCTTCATCATGAATCTGTCCTTGACTTCCAGTTTTACATTCCCGAACACTTTTATAGCCTTATCCCATAATGCCTTTACCTTTGTCCTGATCCTAACCTCACTGTTCATTACAGGAACATTATATAAAGCATTAGCTTTCTCCCACTGATCTATTAGGGCAGGAACAATGTTGTTATTGATCAGGTAACTGATATGATAATTGCATTTATCCATTTCCATCTTCTGTCTCCTAAGCAGGCCATACTTGAACAGATCTCTTGCTGTTGGGAGTTCAGCTGGGGGTAGAACTTTTCCACATCCCACCAAAACACTGAGATGACAGGTTGACTTTGCATGGGTTTTAACTGTTCTCTGACTCATTTTCAGAACTCTAATTGCAGTGAAACAGTTTGTAATTCATGCGAGTATGTCTCTGCCACCAACCCAGAATCCTAGTTAAATGCACTAGAATTTAACTGTGAAAAGGCAAATTTTATATCAAAAGTCCAGTTTGTCAGAAACAAGGTAAATTGTAGATTGACAAAAGCCAAGCAAAATTTAACTTTTTGTCACAGTCATTTTTAAAGGTCAGTCTTTATCCGTTTGTAAGATGTGTCCAAAAACGGTATTATGAAACCATGATCTGAGTTTCATCAAGTCATTAAAAGCAAAAACACTCCATACTGGAGTCTACAAACAAAAATATACAATTATACATCCATCTTTGTTATAATTTGATGGTAAATACTTCACTTGAGAAAAAATTATTGGGTACCTGCATTTAACGATTATAGACAAAATATATGTAGGTAAATGACCTTTAAAACAAAAACCAAGTATATCTTTTGCTTTCCTGGATAAAAAGGACCCATTTTACAACAAGTACTTAGTAAATTTAGGGATTTTGCCAAAATTGACACACCCTAATGACATACCTACACCTCACATACCACAGATACACATAGCATCCTATGCAGATGGCATAACACTTACATGTACTCATCAAAACACAAACACAGCCTAACACATCCTCCAACCTTACCTCAGCACACTACACAAATGGTTCACCACAGACTCACAAAAGCCCCAGCCAAATCTAGTGACCCTTCTCACAAACTGGACAGCAGAACACAGTCACATTCCACACCTCACCATAAACAACACTTCCCCCTCCCCCTATGCACACACACACAATATCTTTGGTGTAACATACAACAGTGTCATTTAAACAACACATCAAAAACATTAAAAATAAATTAACACCAAGACTCAATGCCTTAAGGTCACTTTCCCATACAACATATGGACACAATAAAGAAACCACCACCACAGTATACAAACAATATATACGTTCAGTGTTGAATTATGCAAGCCCTGCTTGGGCCTCTAACCTCACCAAAACACACTACAACACTCTACAAACCATACAGAACAAGGCCCTAAAAATAATCACAGGCTGCACAGCTACTACACCCACAGACCACCTACACCAAGAAACCAAAATCCTCAAAGTCAAGGATCACCTAGACATGAGAGGCACCCAAATTCTTGCCGCAGCCTCCACAAACCCACAACATCGACTACACTACATGACAGCACATCCACACACACACCAGGGAACATCAAAACAGCACCCAGCACACAATGTCATACACAAATACTGTTATCACTCCCCCCTTGCCTGCCTCAGACCAGTTTCCAGAAGCATATCCATACTCAAATCACTCACTGCTCCATTCAGTCACTCAAAGAAAACACACAGTTGCATGCTCGGCCTCCTGATATCCACCCTTCTGAATCCTATCTCCCTCATGAGGACAGGGACCACCTGGCCAGGTTGAGATGTGGGCATCATCCAGCCCTCTTGAGTTATCAGAAGAGGCTGGATGACTCCGTCGCCGATGCCTGTCCAGGATGCAACACAGCACCCCTTACTGTTAAACACATTATGCAAGACTGCATTGCACACAATATGCAACACAGCACCCCATACTATTAACCCTTTCGCACACGGTAAGTTTTATTAAGTTTCATGGCTCACGATTTTACTCCCGCGCGCGCTCCACTGGCAGCCCGCGGTACGCAAATTACATGTATTCTTGCCTCATTTTTGCCACCCAAACCTCAAATTGTTGCCCTGAAACTCACATCGTCTTATTCGCCGATGTGTGTTCTAGCTGATAAGCCAAAAGAAAAACCAGAAAAATACGAATAAAAGTTCACAAGGCTGCCGTGAATAAACATTTTGGAACGTTGATCTCACTTCCCAACATCGTTGTTCGAGTGTTTTCCATCATACAGAAAAATGTTATTATAAGTTTTGATAGAGAATTTCATTGGCTTTCTAATGAGGTTTGTCCGGTTGTGATGCGATTTGTAGTTTTCGAGAAAATAGCCAAAAACTAAAAGCCATTTTTGTAAAAAAAATAGATTTTTGTTCAGGGAGGTATACTGCAGAAGTTTTCTTGCACACCTTATGTTTTTATTACATAATCTTATGTAGAATTTCATAGGCTTTCTCCTGATACCTTTTTGTTTTGATACGCTTCATAGTTTCCGAGTAAATCGCAAAAAACTACAGGGTACTCGTGGCCACAGTGCACTTTCGTCATGCGTGCACAATAACCGCCTGCGTAACCACAACTTTCCATTAGAGAAATTACATAGTTATGTCCTGTACATATGTAGAATTCACTGATCTTTAATCATGGTTCTTCCAGGAAATCAATACGTTCAATAATTTTGGAGTAAATGGACGACAAAGATAGAACACTCTTCCTCACCCGCAAGTGAGATAAAAACGCTCAATTTCCCTGCCTCACGAATACTTGCATATTTTCGCTCGTTACGTTTTATTATTATTTTTTTTTACTCAAATTATACACGAGAAATATCATAAACTCTTTGATAGTGCTCTCAGTAACTCGACATTTCCACTAGTCTTTTTGCTAAAGCTGAACTTTCTTCCATCTCATATGTGTATATGTATAAAACAATACTTATTTGTGAAAAAAATATAGAAATGTAGAAACAGGTCAATGTACAAATCAACAAAATATGTATAACTCACTTGCTCCAGAGGTGTTGAGCTGCTGGCAGGAACTTGAAGGAATTGAAGATGAGTTAGGTAGTGTGTGAGTTTTGTGTGTGTTCATGAGTGCATGAGTGTGAGTGTGTGTGTGTGTGTGTGTGTGTGTGTTTATATGCGTGTATGTGTGTGTTTATATGCGTGTATGTGTGTGTGTGGCATATTCTCTGTTCCTTGCACCTCGTTTGCCTAGCACATACGATGCACACAATAGATTTCTCCACGAACATTCGCTGCACGACTTACGTATATAATGTCATATATGTGTCGCTGTGTTGCGTATTTTCTTGTCTTTGATCATTACGTAACTTTCCGCTGTCAGTCGGTGCACGCAATATTTCTCGGTGAACACTCGCTGCACTATTTTATACGTATATTTCACACTGAACCATATGCAATATAAAACACTTTCACATGATTCCATCCCAGCCTCTTCTGTTATTCCCCTTCCCTACTGTATGGCGTAAGAGACCGCCTGTTCCCTTAGCAACTAATCCATATGTCTATGTTATCTCTATGGTATAACATAATGCCTGCTATGGTAGGTCAGTTATTTCACTAATCCAGGCACTATATGTTTCACATATGTAAGTAATGGCTTCACTCTAAGAGTAAAATACATAACTTTACGGGCAGGGTGAGTGGAAACCCCGCTATAACAAACCAGACTCTGCCTCTAGGCCTAACAGCTGATAATGGGCCCCAATGCTTTACAAACAATATATCTATGTTCAATAGACACAATCACTTCACAGTATAGTAAAAAACACTGTACAGTCACAATATTTCAATAATGGCTTCAGAATCGGGTGGGAGGGGGAAAATGGCAGATTTAAAGAGACAACACAACACAGCACGACCCTGCTGTCTGGCTGCTAGTGGAGCACTGAGATTCTATCACTACGTACAGGCCCATAGGAGTCATTGCAGTGTTGCCAAAGTCTTACCTCGGGAGAGACATGTGGCTGCTAGAATGCTACAAAATTTGATGCAATCGACCGAAAACTAATTTTTTGGTTAATTTTTTTTGCGTTTTCACACGATTTGCGGTCCTGTGCCTTTGCACACCACACCACATGTAACACAAATCCGGTACCGTGCGCGAAAGGGTTAAGCACATTATGCAAGACTGCATTGCACACAATATGCAACACAGCATCCCATACTGTTAAGCACATTATGCAAGACTGCATTGCACACAATATGCAACACAGCACCCCATACTATTAAGCACATTATGCAAGACTGCACTGCACACATTCACCTATGTCAACAACACAACATACACTCCTTGAGAGCTTTGTGGGAAAGCCCAGTCTCATCCGTGGCCTTCCTCGGGGGCTGTTCAGCCAGACTGCCTAGGGAACAACTGCTACTAATAACACAAGGAAGCAGCTGCATATGTGTGTCAGATGCACTTTGCTAGGGTTGGGACACAGCAAGGTTGGGGGGAAATGGAAGAGGCTTACGGCCATAGTCTTAAACTGTGGGCAGGCATTTACCTTGTCCTATGCTTATCTTTTGGTAATCTTAATGCTCGAAAAGGAGAGCGTTCCCCGATGAACAGGAGAGGATTCCCACAGTGTAGTACTGGAATCCATGGGGAGTTTCATAGCACCCCTTCACATGCCCCTTCGTCATGGAAAACTATGTAGAATTTGAGGGACCCTATGGTGTGTGGGTGATGGGAATTTTAATTTAATGATAAAAACATCGTGTCAAGAAGAAAAAATAAGCACTTGATATTTTTATTAGTCAAAAGACTTCACTTATTCTTTGGATATGGTTCATTTACGATGAGACAAAAACAAAGATAAGATACTGTATCCACTTGCATTTTATTTTTCACTATTTCTGCTGAGCTGTTCATCAGATATGGTGCATGATACTTGTATAATTAGTTTGATTAGTTCATGAGATGATTCTTACAGTACAGAATGGCCATGTACTACCTAAATAGACGATTCATGCACAGCCAGTTAGTGTGAATTATGAAGTCTAATGTTTGTGTTTGATATGTTCTTACAAGTCCGCACTATTTTGTTTTGTCTTGGCATATTTTTCTAGTGTAGTTTGGTGTAGTTTGAATGAATTTTACCTTTATTTTCACTGCTCATGATTGGTTTTCTAGTTAATCCTTCCCACCCCAACTGTCCTGGGGGACCTGTGGGATTTGGGGGTTCTGGATGGGAAAAATGGCAAAAACAAGCATTTGGGTCAGAAATGTAGTCAAA
>JAGKTI010024595.1:0-14314 GCA_018397915.1 Birgus latro | reverse complement strand
CTCACAAACTTGTCATTCTTCTCGGAGGTCTATGAGGCAGTAGATAGCGATAAAGCTTACGATATTATTTATCTGGACTTCAGTAAAGCTTTTGATAGGGTCCCACACGAGAGGTTAGTTAGGAAGGTTCGAGCACACGGTATAGACGGCAATATCTTAAAATGGAAAGAATCCTGGCTGAAAGGACGAAAGCAGAGAGTACTGATAGATGGAACTAAGTCGGATTGGGGATTAGTAACTAGCGGTGTACCACAGGGTTCAGTACTCGGTCCCTTATTATTTATTATATATATAAATGATCCAGACTTAGGAATCACTAGCAGTATCAGCAAATTTGTCGGTGATACAAAAATAGGGCGTATCATTAACTCGACTGACGATTGCCATAACTTACAAAATGACCTCGATATATTATCCAGATGGTCTAAAACTTGGCAAATGGAATTTAACGTTGAAAAATGTAAAGTACTTAATGTAGGCAAGACCATTGGAGATACTAAATACAGCTTAGATAAAGAAATTAGTAAATCGGAATGCGAGAGAGATCTAGGAGTCATGGTTAGTAACGACCTCAAACCAAGGCAACAGTCTATTAATGTGAGAAATAAAGCAAATAAGGTCCTAGGATTTATTTCGAGAAGCGTGAGCAATAGGTCATCAAAAGTAATACTGCAACTTTATCTAGCATTAGTAAGGCCACATTTAGATTACGCAGTACAATTTTGGTGTCCTTACTATAGAATGGATATTAACTCGTTAGAAAATGTACAGAGAAGAATGACAAAAATGATACATGATGTTCGAAACCTGTCATACAAAGACAGACTGAAAAGACTAAATCTGCACTCACTAGAGAGACGTAGAGTAAGGGGAGACTTAACTGAGGGGTTTAAGTGGATGAAGGGTATAAACAAGGGAGATATTAGCAAGGTACTTAAAGTGAGCATACAGGATAGAACTAGAAGTAATGGTTTCAAACTAGAAAAATTTCGTTTCAGTAAGGAAATAGGTAGAAATTGGTTTGGTAATAGAGCAGTAGATGAATGGAATAAGCTTCCTAGTAAAGTAGTTGCTGCCCCTTCCATTGTGAGTTTCAAGCATAGGCTAGATAAGCATATGACAAATAAGGGGTGGGTATAGAAAAAGAAAAAAAAAAATCTTATAGCCACTACTAATTCATACTTTTTCCTTTTCAGGTTACACTATGATAGTCTCTGTTCTACTTTCACACTTTCCTATAAAATGTCCACGCCAGTTTTTCTATGCTGCATGGTGTTCTTTCTGACTTTTTCCTGTCGGCTTCAGCTGGAGGGGTTGGAGGGCGGGGGGGAGCCTTCTTCTTTGCTGTCCTTATCTCATCCTAGTAGTTCAGTTACTCTTCTAGGAGCTGCCTAGCACGGACCAACGAGCCTACTGCAGTTATCCTCTCTTCTTATGTTCTTGTGACTTCTATATCCTTACCCAACCTTTCTTTCCCTCTCGCTAAGGATTTCCCACTTCACCTGTCCCTTGTTTCTCTCCGTCTTTGTGCCTTGATCTATAATCCCTTTCCCCTGAACTCCTTCCTGACCCTACCTGCCCCCCCCTACCCTCCCTAGTGTGGTGCTGTGGTTGCGAGCGGATGTGTCTCCAAGGTGCTCCTCTACCTTTAACCTGCCAAGTGTTTTCTAAGGTCTTGGCTTTTCCTCACACTTCAGAAGCAATATATTGGAGTAATAAGAAGTGTGAATATCCTTAAACCAACAGCAATGGATCTTGACGCTATCAAAGTGCTCCTTGAAGCGCAGGAAAGGACATTTCGGACAGCTATGGACATTGTCGTCGAACAACTGAAGTCCAGAATTCAGACAATGGAAGGAACAATTGCTGACCTGATAAAGAGTTTGGAGTTCACCCAGGCCGAAGTGTTAGATTATAAAGGTGAAATAAAGTCACTTTGGAAGTCAGACAATGAAAAGAAAATTATAATTGAAGGTTTAAAAACAAGAATTGATGAACTGGAAAGACGTCTAAACTACCAAGAAGACTATAATCGTCGTAACAACTTACGAATCACCGGGATTCAAGAGCAGCCTGGTGAAACTTGGGAACAAACATCTGCAGCGGTTATGAAGCTTTTGGAAGAGAAGCTTCAACTACCTCCAATGAATCTGGAACGTGCGCACCGAGTAGGACCAGTTGATCCCTCCCGTCCTCGAACAGTTGTTGTAAGATTCAATAATTTTGGGGATCGTGAAGCAGTGATGAGAAATGCTAGGAAACTCAAGGGTACAAGAGTATATATAAATGAGGACCTTTGTGCGGCATCCCAAGAAATAAAGAAGAATCAGATCCACCTGCTGAGGCAAGCAAGACAAGAAGGAAAAATAGCCTTCTTTAAGTACACCAAATTAATTATAAAGGAGAAAAGTGGTCAACAATCATTATCAGTGGGAGGGGCTGGCTGCTCTGCTTTCGACGGAGGTGGTAACTCGACCGAGTTGGACAACAGTTTTGGTGGTCCCACGACAGTGAAAAGTGCTCCGGTACCTGACAGCGGAACATCTTCAGGGATAACTTGGAGTACAGAAAGTGAAGGAGCAGCTGCAGCTGGTACAGTCGATGTTGCATCTGATGGTGTGGATAGTGCGACAGCTTTGCCTGTTGATTCTGCACACACCATACCTGTAGACTCTAATGGTGCCACCGATGCCATGGCTCCGGGAGGGGCTGGAGGTAAGGTCTCCAGTGAAACTGCTGGTGACCTGGCAGAGGCTGGCGGCACTAAACAGCGGCAGCAAAGAAACGCCAGAGAACGCAAGAGGAAATAGATAAGTTACTGCTCTAACTGTAAATTTTGATCAATTTATGTCTACAGAGATTAACGAAATAGGTTTTGCTGAGGAATTACCTTTTGCCAATGAAAGTGATGAAGAATTATATACTGTTCTTAATAATCCAAGTTTAGTGGTCAGGATCAACAATTCCCATAACTTGGAATTTGATCCGTTTATTATACTTGAAGATAAATATAACAGTGACTTAGATATCAGTAAATTATACACTCACCTAAGACATCTAAATGTTCCAAAATCAAATTACATCTTCGTTGACGACTTAGATCTGCCTAGTAACAACAATACATTTACAATATCAAGTATGAATATACGATCAATCCCAAAAAACCTTCAATACTTTACTGACACTGTCTTATATAATGAATGTAAAGCAATAAATATTCTTGGTTTTACAGAAATAAGATTAGACCCACATCTTGCTCCACTCTATGAACTACCAGGGTACAATATGTTTACAAACTCTAGAAATAAGTATGGTGGAGGAGTAGCATTATATATTTCAACGGACTATCTCTCGTTAGCGCAGAATGAATTCTCTCTAATGGAGTCTTCCGTAGAAAGTATAGGTGTAGAAACTGTTATTATGAATAAGAAGTCATTATTTATATGTATTTATAGGCCTCCAAGTGGTAATGTTAATAGCTTTTTAAATTCAGTGTCAGAAATTCTTTCTTTAGCCCATGATAAACAATACCAAGGGATTTACATATTAGGGGATTTTAATTTAGATTTGTTGAAGAGTGACAACAACTTTGTTTCTGAGTTTATCAATGTTATGTATTCTTTTTCTTTGTTTCCTTTAATAACAAAGCCAACAAGAGTAACTGACATGTCGGCTACACTTATAGATCACATTTGGACAACACAGGTGGAATTAAATATTGGTAACTACATAATACAAACAGACATTACTGATCACTTCCCAATAATCTCTCATTTTAAATATATCCATGGAAAACCTGATGTTACTTATTCTATTAATAAGAGAATGATAACATCTTCTGCACTGGAACGCTTCAAATATGACCTTGTCCATATAAATTGGAATAATGTATTAACATCAGTTTGTCCTGATAACTCTTATAGCAAATTTTATAATATATATAATACAATATTTCAAAAACATTTTCCAGTGAGAATGGTTTGTGTAAATAGAAAATGTGAAATTAGTCCATATATAACAACGGCTTTAAAAAACAGCGTTAAAGAAAGAAATAGATTAGAGAGACTAGCAAAAAAATGGCCACTGACCTTTGGTGAACAATATCGACAATACAGAAACAAATTGACATCAGTTTTAAGAGCAGCAAAGGATAAGTATTACAAAGATATACTGAAAGAAAGTCAAGGTAATCCTAAATCTCAGTGGAAAACTATTAATTCAATACTTGGTAGAACAAACAACTTAACTTCTGTGCATTCTGTTGAATTAAAGCCTCCTTACCTTGACACCTCTACGTTATTTAATGAACATTTTAAAAAAATCTCTAACACAGAATCAACTGGAATGGAAAACAACCATAGTAGGTACTTAAATAACTCTCCTGATTTCTCAATGTACTTACTTCCAGCACAACAGACTGAAGTTGAAAATTACCTGAATGATTTAAAATCTGCTGCTCCAGGGCATGATGATATATCCCCCAAAGTTTTAAAATCTACATCAGATTTAATATCTAAACCTTTGACTCACATAATCAACCTTATGTTGAAAACAGGTATATTCCCTGATCACTTAAAAAAGGCCAAAGTTATTCCTACATATAAGACAGGTAGCAGAAGTGATATTAATAATTATTGCCCAATCTCAGTACTACCAGCTTTCAGTAAAATATTTGAAAAAGTAATTGCTGTCAGATTAATAAAATACCTTGAGGAAAATAACCTGTTGTCTGAATACCAACATGGGTTTTGTAAAGATCGATCAACAGAATCTGCAATACTACAGTTTGTTGACAATGTTTATAAGTTCTTAGAAGAAAAGTTCTATGTAGTTGGGGTATTTATTGACTTATCGAAAGCTTTCGATACATTAGGTCACAAAATTCTAATTGACAAGTTGGAACATATTGGAATAAGAGGTGTCCCATTAAAACTATTTCATAGTTATCTCAGTAATAGAATGCAATGTGTTTTTTGTAACAACAATTTCTCACCTTTCAAATCTTTATCAAAAGGTGTACCACAAGGGTCTATCCTTGGGCCACTTCTTTTTCTAATATACATTAATGATATAATAAATGCCAGCACAAAATTTAAGTTTATGATATATGCTGACGATACCAATCTCTTGTTAGCAGACAAAAATATAAGTTGCCTACATTCAAACTTAGTTTTGGAATTAAATTTAATAAATCAATGGATAAATTCTAATAAATTAAAGCTTAATGTTTCTAAAACAAAATATATTTTTTTTCAAAACTGATCAGTAAAAAAATCTTTGCCATCTTTGCTACTTGACGGTGAAACTATACAAAATGTCAGTCAAATAAAATTTCTTGGTGTACTTATAGATGAGAATTTAAATGATAAATATCATATAGATGAAATATGTTTAAAGTTATCCAAAGTGTGTGGGGTATTATACAAAGTCCGGGATAAACTAACAACAGAGGCTATGGTCAGCATTTATTATACACTATGTTATCCTTACCTCATGTACTGTGTATCCATATGGGCATGTACTTGGCCCTCATTTTTTAACAAAATAATAATAGCTCAGAAAAAAATTTTAAGATGTATATATTTTCTAGGTAAATTCGATTCAACAACCCCAATATTTTCAAATACAAAATTGTTGAACACTTGAAAATATTCATAAATATTTTACATTAATCTTGATGTATAAGACTTTGAGAGGCTATGTAGGGAATGAAATATTTAAGTTTGTGGAAAACCCACATAATACTCGTAATAATAGCATTAATTTATGTTCTCCACAATTTAGAACAACTCTCTTCAAGAACAGTATAATATCTTTCGGCCCTAAATTATTTAATAGTCTGCCAATAAATAAAAAAATTCTCCTTAAGTCAAGTAACATTCTAACATTCAAAAGGGAAATGAAAAATTATTTGTTAGGTCAGCAATACATACATGAAATTTTGTAATAATTTAAATTAGAACAAAAGCACCTTATGATACAATTAATGCATAGTATGTGTATATATATGAACGTATATGAGTAGCTGTGTGCGTGTGTGTGTGTGTTTTGAGATTAAATATGTGTATATATGTATATGTATATAAGTATGTATATGTGTGTGTGTATGTACATGTATGTGCATGTGTGTATATCTATATGTATACGCATGTGTGTGAGCGTATGTGTGTGTGTATGTGTATGTTTGTATATGTATGTGTATGTGTGTATATGTATGTGTATATATGTGTACATGTGTGTGTATATATATGTATAAGTTTGTGTGTATGTATATCGATGTACATGTATGTAAATATATATGTGTTGTAGTTTGCATTTATATATTCATCTCTTCAGTGATACTCATAGGGTTGTAGCTGGTATATGTAACTAAAGCATCCACAATTCATATATGGTATTGATAAAAATGTCTGTCAGGGAGCTTAGGCTCGACAGACCGTTGCTTGATATATAACGTTCAAATGTATACAATGATGTATGACTTTAAAGCAATAAACATTTACTTACTTACTTACTTAAAAAAAAAAATGCCTCACCTCCATCACACCTCCACTGCTTTCTGCCATATATACAGGAAATGTAGTGTACTTTCAGCAGTTGTAACCTAACCTAACCGTACCCCATCGAGAGAGAGAGAGAGAGAAAGGATGGAGAGGAAGGACAATGAAAATGATTATCGAGGTCCATGCTGTAAATCAGTATCTTACCCACTTCATAGAGTTGATAACCCCCCCCACACACACAGAGAGAGAGAGAGAGAGAGAGAGAGAGAGTAAATGCGATTTTCAATGTATGATTTTTGTTATATTTATTAATGAAGTTATTTTATGTCTTCCCTCAGACAAACAGAGAGAGAGAGAGAGAGAGATGGTGGGATGGCCGTATGTATGTGCGGCCGCGAAGCCTAACGACTGGATGAGAGAAAAAATTATGACTGTATATTGTTTATCGTGGATATTGTACAGAGTATAAATAAGAGAGTGAGAGCATTGAGTCAGGGCATGACACGATCTGATTCAGTCTGAAGTGTGTGTGTGTGTGTGTGTGTGTGTGCCGGTCACCCCACCAGCCAATCAGAGTGGTGGGTAGGTGGAGCGACTTTGACGTTAAATCCCAGAGGTGGTGCTTTTACCTTCAAACCAACTTGGACAGAGTATAATATAATTGTCTGACATTCAGTTGTCCTTCTTTTGGACCAATACATTCTCTCCCACTCCAAAACTAATCCCTTGATTGCCTGACCTCTTCTTCACACAATCACACCTTCTCCAGGATAATTATATCAATATAACTTTTTTTTTCTTATTGTGTGTTTGATTGATGGTGTAATCTTTATAGCTTTTGATTCTCCGTGGAGATGCTCATTTTATGTGCAGAAAACATTCGCTAGCAGAAGTCACTCCACAAATATGGCTTTTGTGCATCAGATACTTACACTGCACTATAGACTATATATCAGCCTCTTCGTGCATAGTTTCATATTGTTTCACCCCAAATATGCACCGATACTTTTTTTTACTTATAGTACAATGTAACGATTCTATCATTATATTATTATATATAACAAGTGAGGCCTTTGATGCGACTCCCCAACTATTGCATTAGTTATTTTTTTAGTCTTCAGTACTCTTATATCCCTTATATGCATGCTTCTTTTTCATCCTTTTCGAGAGGGGCAAGTCCTCCTCTGGAATTACTGTGCCCCCCATGGGCAAAGACCTGTCAACACTTCCACATCTCATGCTGGTCGCTGGGTCACTGAACACGATAGGTTAGTCTAGTCGTGGGTCAGTCTCAGGTAATGTGGAGTTGCCAGATGTCACCGGCCAAATAATTAGCTCACTTTAGCAAACCAGGTAGCGACCCAATCGGGCATAGTCGATGTGTCTTACTGAGTGACCAACTGGGCATGGTCGCGGTTTACAGGTTAATATGATAGTGTTGTTCTGTTCGTCACTCTGGCGTTTCTAGTGTGCCGGTACACTGGGGAGGGGTAAATTGTAATGGACCAAGGGAATGGCACACTTTATATGATATTATTGTTCTGTGGGCCACTGGAGTATCATTCACTGAGGGGGTTTCACGGGACTCCATTCGAAGTATATGCTACGCCAAGAGGACAAATGTGCTCATCAAATCTTACACTTGGGGTTCCTGATCGATTTATCACTAACGTACACGTACATCCTGGGTTTAGCACACACTGTGTAGGTTCTCTTGATACACTTTCACTGAGAGGCCATTGGTAAGTTCCTCTATCTGGAGGAATGACAGAATAGCACGCCCTGGTTGAGGCCCCACACGTAGACGGGGGGAGCTAGGGGCTCGGCCCGAAGAGAGCCAGGAGACGGGCCTGACATCAAGTCCAGGAGGGACTCGGAGTGGTCTCACCAGCATGTAAGTCGCGCCCTGATGTTCGGGGCAACTCACGGGGTGACTGGGGACCCAGGGTACAGGCACCCGGGGTGGCTGGACTGCGGCAACGGCTGGAGGGCGGCGTAGCCGTCAGGATCGCCGCGCAGGAACCTCGGGCTGGGGGAGTGGTGGACCGGTCTGGTCGTCAGATGCCACGTCTGCTAGGACTCTGCCTCTGCTGCTGCCCACACGGTTGGAGTCGCAGGGAACCAAGACCTCGGGTGAGGCCTTGCCACAGCTTGGGGACGGGTCCTCTTGGGCTACAGGATCTCCTGTGGAAGAGAAGCAGACTATGGCCGGCTCAAACTCAAGCCTGTTGTGACTAGTGGCCAACGCCGTAGCGGCACAGGAGACTGCAGCTTTGGAGTGGCTAATGGCCTGCTCTGCCTCTGGCTGGACATGACTAGTGGCCAAAGTCGTAATGGCACAGGGGGTTGTAGCTCTGGTGCGGCTATGGGCCTGTACCGTGGAGCGAAGAGGACTAGCAGCAGACGGACGGACAATGGCCGATCCTGCCTCAAACCCAGTACAGCCTGTGGCTGATACTGAGGCACTGCTCTGGGGGACACAACTATAGGAAGCAGAAAGCTGTTGGCCTGTCCTGACTGACCGACACGACATACGGCCTGTGTCGCAGCCCTGTAGTGAGGATGCAACTGGGAAACGGACTGAGGCCGGTTCTACCCCATACTCGGTATGACAATGGCCAATACTGCAGTGTTGCTTGGAGTTGTAAACTCCACCCCTTACCTGGCGAGTGAAATTTTGGCCGGAGACTAAGCGCCGGTGACTGCTACCTTCCCGGCACATTGGCTGGTAGTAAGAGGGGCACCAGGGAGGAATACAGGTGTGCTGTTCCTGCCCAGAGCCGCCAGGTGTTAGCAGCGGGCCCCCGGTAGTACTTGAGGGGTTGGGCTGCTGGTGTTGTTGGCTCTGGCCATCGCGTCATCTGCGGCTGTTTCTAACTTCTGTATTTCAGAGAGAGAGAGAGAGAGAGAGAGAGAATTTAACTATTTTACATTGATCCAATGTACTCTCTATAATACAGTGATCCGATTTCTGTATGTTTGTTGATTTGTCTGTTTGCTACGGTAACACAGGAAAACCTGCGCATTTTAGCAATATTTTTGTTTGAGCAAGGTACCGCTAAAATACCCTAACTTGAAGAATAAAACAATTTCCACTCCAATCGGGCCACTGGTTCCCAAGGCATGACTCATTTCTGGCCTTTTGACATCGAGCGAAGACCACCTAAAGGCGGCTTGTAGCCAGATGACTTTCTTTGTGGGCAATAAAGTTACCGTAACACAACCTTTTTGACATCGATTGGAAAGGTCGCCTTTGGCGGCCTTGACGCGAGTTATGAAGAGAGGAATAAATGGAACAAAGATTGATTAAAATGTTAATTTATGAACTATTAAGGAACTGTGTGTGTGTGTGTGTCTGTGTGTTTAAGGGAGAAAGAGAGAGAGAGAGAGAGTTAAATCAAGCAGTTTTAACAGAAGATATTAAAAGAATCTGAATGTATTGTTATTGTAAGTAAATCATTGTCACTTAATAGTCTATCTATCTATCTATTGCCAGACACCATAATCCCGTAAGGGGTGGCCATTTGACTTTGAGTTATCTATTTTACGGGGAGGGGCACTAACCCTCCACCAACCCACTTGTTGACACGTAGGAAGCTCGTATGGTTTGGTTATATGGTTACCACCCAGCGTAGTAAATGGTTTCTTGGCTTACAGGAAACCATTTGGCTTGTCACTCAATGTAATGCCACCTGTAAAGGAAAGAAAAGCAGTAAGAAGTTACAGGAAATATAGGAGAAATAGGAAGAAAGGAGGGCAGGCACAGAAAAAGAATGATAAAGGCTAAGGAAGAAGTAGGCAGCACTACATCAAGTGAGTGGATGATGGTCGCCACCACCTACCACTAACTTAATAGTATACTAACATATTTTTTGTCTTTCCAGGTTTTAAGAAAAGCAAGGGAAGAGGAATTGGTTCATCCAGTAAAGATCTCAAGGTCTGTATAGTCACTGTATCTGTATATGTAACTAGAGTTGGAGGTGCTACTGAAGTGGTTAGAGAAATTGTTTGCAGTCTGATGGAACCCGAGTCCGATCGTTGGCTGCGGCAGAGAATAGTTTGGTGATTAAAATGACATTAAAACAAACTTCACCAGCGACATGTCATAAAACACCCCCGCTCATGCCAACACTACGGTCTTGAAGCAGACGTCTCGAGCATGTATGCAGTATAGACCGTGGGCATTAGTGCAGAAGTGGTGACATGTATGGTTGTGCGGCACGTAAGAAGACTGCTGGGCCTAAGGGAATGGTCTATTATTAACTTACCTTGAACAGGTTACTTTACAGGTTACTTTACTGGTGAAGGCTGGGTTTAGGCATAAGGTAAACAAACAGCTTAGCGCCTCACAGGCTGAAGCTGCCTCTCAATCTTTTTGTGTTCTCCTTTTTTTACAGTTTTATTATAATTTAAGTATAAGTTATGATATATGAAAATTAATCCACTTTACATAGATTTGTTATGCATGTTGGCGGCATTCTTCAGCTAATACACAGCCTTGTTCTCAGTTAACCATTGCCAAATATATACCGCATCTACACCTTCTCCTTAGCTTTGCCCATCACTGTGCCTAAATACCACCCTGTTGCTAGCGTATGTTGCCAGCCACTGAGTTCATACCATTATATATACAAACTCTGACACAAATCTTGCAGTCGCTCATTGCTGTCGGTGTTTATTATTATTATTATTATTATTATTATTATTATTATTATTATTATTGCAGTAGTAGTAGTAGTAGTAGCAGTAATAGTTCTATTATTAGTACAGTAGTAGTGAAGGCGGTGGCTCGATCCGTAAAGAGTTGGCTTGCAGTCCTAACCGACCCAGGTTGAAATCCTCGCGGGGGCAGGGAGCAGTTTGAGGATTTGAATTTCGTTAAATTAAGCCTTACTGATCTACCAGAAGACCCGCCAACATGTCATGAAATTACCCCCGCTAATACCAATACACCAGTCCTGTATGAGACAGCCCTAGCATGTATTCAATATGGACGGTGGGTGTTAGCGCCGAAGTGGTGACATGTAGAGGTGTGTGGTGTGTAGGAGGACTGCTGGGCCTTGATAGCAGGCTGTGAAGCCTATGCCCAGAGTCGAACACAAAAAAAAAAAAAAAAATGTAGCAGTAGTAGTAGTAGCAGCAGATGAAAGCATCACCATTCATTCACAGGATGTAGCACTACCTGAAGGTGACAACACCGAGTGACAAGCAAAATGTTTTCGTGTGTCCCTGGAAGGCATTAAATACGTCTGTTAATATTCAGATAACAAACTGATGACCTATTTGTACAGTGGGTTATGGTGCTGTAATTGCCTCTATCCCATTAGGGGTTACGTCCCAGGTCTGGTTTGGGCTCACGCGCCTCACATAATGCCGCTCAGGGTCGGGCAACCAGGCACTGTCTTCTTAGTGAGTTTTACACATACTGTAACACCATTTCATCAGCGATTTGTTCTTCACATCGGGCAACCGGACACTGTCGTCAAAGAGTGGGGTTTGCATATTCCATAACGCCCTCTCCTCAGCGATTTATTCTTCATATAATGTCGCTTAAGGTCAACCAATCAATCACTGTCGTCTTACAAGTGGCGATTTCACATATCCTAACGCCTTTTCCGAAGTGATTTATTCTCCACATAATGCCGCTCAGAAACAGACAAACAGTTACTGTCGTGTTAGAAGCCGCGTTTATACATTTCTTTATTCCTGTTCCTCAGCGATTTATTCTTTGCAGTGCACCTCTATATCCCAATGTATGTTATGATGCAACCAAAGGCAATATAAATACCATGCAAGAATGGCTGAGGTATAATACGCAAACTAATTCGCTGACGAAGAGAAGCCACCCTTAATAAATATAACAAAAATCATACATTAAAAATCGCATTTACTCTCCTTCGCGGAGAGGAACACTTACGTAACCGGTACGCGATTTTAAATAGAGAAGTAAAGAAGAGATACGGAAGGCAAAGAGAAATTATGAAATTAAGATTGCTAGTGAATCGAAAGAAAACCCCAAGGGTTTTTACCAAATGTACCGGACTAAAAATAAAGATAGGATAGGACCACTCAGAACAGAATCATGTGACATTACCAGTGAAGATAAAGAAATGTGCTCCATCCTAAATAAGTATTTCATATCAGTATTCACCAAGGAAAATCTAGACCTGGTCCCTCAAGCAGCGAATATTTACAACGATAATACGGAAAATATTCTTAGTGAAATAAACATTAGTAAGGAGGACGTATTGAAAGAAATTAATAAGTTATAAACTCAAAAATTGGCAGGTCCGGACGATAATATGCAAAAGTTATAAAAGAAACTAAAGAAGAATTATGTCAGCCACTTTTAACGTTATTTAATGACTTTAATTTCAGGAGAAGTTCCCGCGGCGTGGAAGACCGCAAACATAGTGTCCATTTTTAAAAAGGGTGATAAAGCAGCTGCGTCGAATTATCGTCCGATAAGTCTAACGTCAATAGTAGGAAAAATGTTAGAGTCAATTTTGGCCAATAAGATTAGAGAACACTTAGAAAGATTTAATCTTATAAATGAAAGTCAGCACGGATTCAGGCAAGGACGATCCTGGCTCACAAACTTGTCATTCTTCTCGGAGGTCTATGAGGCAGTAGATAGCGATAAAGCTTACGATATTATTTATCTGGACTTCAGTAAAGCTTTTGATAGGGTCCCACACGAGAGGTTAGTTAGGAAGGTTCGAGCACACGGTATAGACGGCAATATCTTAAAATGGAAAGAATCCTGGCTGAAAGGACGAAAGCAGAGAGTACTGATAGATGGAACTAAGTCGGATTGGGGATTAGTAACTAGCGGTGTACCACAGGGTTCAGTACTCGGTCCCTTATTATTTATTATATATATAAATGATCCAGACTTAGGAATCACTAGCAGTATCAGCAAATTTGTCGGTGATACAAAAATAGGGCGTATCATTAACTCGACTGACGATTGCCATAACTTACAAAATGACCTCGATATATTATCCAGATGGTCTAAAACTTGGCAAATGGAATTTAACGTTGAAAAATGTAAAGTACTTAATGTAGGCAAGACCATTGGAGATACTAAATACAGCTTAGATAAAGAAATTAGTAAATCGGAATGCGAGAGAGATCTAGGAGTCATGGTTAGTAACGACCTCAAACCAAGGCAACAGTCTATTAATGTGAGAAATAAAGCAAATAAGGTCCTAGGATTTATTTCGAGAAGCGTGAGCAATAGGTCATCAAAAGTAATACTGCAACTTTATCTAGCATTAGTAAGGCCACATTTAGATTACGCAGTACAATTTTGGTGTCCTTACTATAGAATGGATATTAACTCGTTAGAAAATGTACAGAGAAGAATGACAAAAATGATACATGATGTTCGAAACCTGTCATACAAAGACAGACTGAAAAGACTAAATCTGCACTCACTAGAGAGACGTAGAGTAAGGGGAGACTTAACTGAGGGGTTTAAGTGGATGAAGGGTATAAACAAGGGAGATATTAGCAAGGTACTTAAAGTGAGCATACAGGATAGAACTAGAAGTAATGGTTTCAAACTAGAAAAATTTCGTTTCAGTAAGGAAATAGGTAGAAATTGGTTTGGTAATAGAGCAGTAGATGAATGGAATAAGCTTCCTAGTAAAGTAGTTGCTGCCCCTTCCATTGTGAGTTTCAAGCATAGGCTAGATAAGCATATGACAAATAAGGGGTGGGTATAGAAAAAGAAAAAAAAAAATCTTATAGCCACTACTAATTCATACTTTTTCCTTTTCAGGTTACACTATGATAGTCTCTGTTCT
>JAGKTI010024594.1:0-14314 GCA_018397915.1 Birgus latro | reverse complement strand
AGAGCCAAAGGCATGACCGGTCTTGTCCGGATAGTGGCCCTGAAGCTCCAGCACCGGTCATTCCAGACCCTACCCTGTCTGTCTATCTATCTATCGCCAGACGCCTTGATCCCGAATGGGGTGGCCACAAACAAATCGCCTCCATGTCACTCTGTCCCCTGCCATTTCACTATCACGCTTCCAACTCACACCCCCCTCTCTCATATACCTCTCCACTCCATCCCTCCATCTCATCCTCGGCCTCTCCCTCCCTCTCGCCCCCTCCACCTCACTCACACACACTCTCCTCGTCAGTCTTTCACTCTCCATCCTCTCCACATGCCCAAACCACCTTAACGTGTTTCTCCTAACTCTTCCCATCACGTCCTCAGTACACCACAACGCTCCTTCACTTCCTCATTTGTTAGTCTGCCTCTCCATGTGACTCCACATGCTGCTCTCAAATAACTCATTTCCACTTCTCTCACTCTTGACTTTTGTCCTTCCAACAGGGTCCAAGCTTCACTTCCGTATGTCAGAATAGGTATCACAATACTGTCATGTAACAACTTTTTCACTTCCATGCTGACCTCCCTGTTTCTTATCACTGCTTTCAACGAACCAGCAACCTTCCTTCCCTGCTGCACCCTTTCGAGCACTTCACCCTCCAGACTTCCATCCTTACTCATCACACTGCCCAAGTACTTAAATTCACTCACATTCTTCATATCCTTCCCATCCAATCTTACTGTACATTCACTGGCTTCACTTCTCTCGAGGATCATCACTTTACTCTTCCCCACATTCACCTTTAGATTCTGTTTCTTACACACACTCTCAAACTCATCTACCAAGCCTTGCAGCTCCCCTTCGTCTTCACTCAACAACACAGTATCATCTGCAAACAACAGTACAGGGAGTTTCCAAACACTGCCGCTCCAACATCCACTGCCCGACCTTGTATCTCTTTTATAACCTTATCCATATACAGATTGAACAACCATGGAGACATGACACATCCTTGTTTCAATCCAACCTTCAAATGGAAAGATTCACTCAGTTTGCCATCCACACGCACTGCAGCCTAACCTAAATCAGAGAACCACCTACCTACCTCCCTACCGGACATGCATAGCACTTAAAGACCCCATTCACATAAATTATGGACACAAAGCATGAATTAATTTAATTTTATCCAAAAAATGCATTCTGCATAACTACAGTTGTGAGTGTGACTAGGACAGGGACACCTCCTCCATGCATTCCAGGAAGACCTCCTAGCCTGGACCACCTTGGTGCAGTCCTCTGTCCACCAGGGAAACGTGACATTGCCTCGGAGACATGTTGAGGACCTGCAGATGGTTGCTTCACCTTCCTTCTGCTATCACAGAGGATGTAAAGTCTGTCACATTTTCATCTAAGGGCCCTGCTGGCAGAGCCCCAGTGTTATTAACCCCTAAACCGCGGGTTGTCACTTTAGTGACGGTCGGGTGCAATGGATCATACTGCGGTGTGTCACTTCTGTGACTGTTTTTTTTTTTTAATTCACTCCGGCTTTCAGATGGTGACTTGTATCATCTATCATCACTGCCAATGTCCAACAATAGTCAGAGCTGCTAATGTCATCAGTACTCACATCCATTGTTTACAATTTAGCCATTTTCCCCCATTCTAGACTCCCCTCCCTACCTCCCTTCCTTACCTCGCCTCCATGACCCTTTCGTGCCATCTGCTCAGCCGCTCTGCGCTAAATAAAACTTCCCCGGATTTTTCCACTGTTTTCATCCATTGAAAAGAGCCCTATGCCCTCTTCTTATACAAAATGATATATATACTGTATATAAAAAATAAGTTAATTGATAGTGCCATTCTCCTGGAATTGGCTAAGTATCACTTGGCAACATCCAACCTGCCCTCGTTCACTAATTTCCCGTTTTTTTTCCCCGTGAAATATGCCGTATGAGCTACTCTCATAATATAAATGTATATAAGAAAGGAAAGGAGAAGCCTGAGTGATATTTATATTCAACTGGAACTACCTAATTTATTATGTATTGTCTTGATTTCCTATGACTTATTTCTTAGCATATATATTAGCAGCTGACATTTTCAACTCTTCGCTACCGAGATACAGTCAGTTCGCTCTCGTCCTTCACGGTGAAATGACGCCGCTCCATTTCTGCCTCTTTTGCGCCTATTATAAAAGGCCCTGTGACCTCTGCCCCTACCAAATATCGTGTGGGAAGCGGTAAAGGACTGTAGATATATATAAGTGTAATAAAGTACTAGAAATAATAAAGAGTGAGTGTGTATATGAGTAAGAAATGACAGAATACCAGCGGCGAATTAGCATGAGTGGCAGGCTCGTACGTGCTCGTATTTTACATTGCTTTCACAGTGTTTGTTTTTTGGAGTAAGGATTCCAAACTACTTGGAAATCATTGAATAGTGTTTCTAGTGATAATATCTTGCAGTGGTATTCAGATTAGGGGATGTCGGGAAGTGTAAAGTGGAGACTTAGTTACCCAACTTCAGAAGTCTCCACAAGGCCTACGGTAGTCGACGAGTGCTAAAAAAAACATCCCAGGAGAAAGCTGAAGGTATGTGCCATATGCATATGTAATTATAATATTCTAGGACTAATAACTGATTTGTGGCAAATATTTTTATAAAGTCAGTCGGAGCGCGAATACCCCCGCGGGAATGGCCCGGCGCGCCTCCGAGATCCCCGCGGTGTAGGGGTTAAGATGTTCCTCCTAACACTCTGAAATGATCACTAGATCATGTAGATATGCTTGAGTACCCTCATGCCCATGAATGGTATGGTTAATGGCCCTTTGGAATGTGGAAGGGGCATTAATCATGCCAAAAGGCATGACTTTATATTGGAATAGTCCAAAAGGTGTTATGAAGGCAGATATTTCTTTAGCCCTCTCTGTTAATCCAATCTGATAGTAGCCTTTTTGCAGGTCAATAGTGGTGATATATTTTGCCTTACCCACATCATCGATTAGTTCTTCCATCAGAGGAAGGAGATAGGAATCTGGCTTGGTGACCCTATTCACCTTCCTATAATCAGTGCAAAATCTAAGACTACTGTCAGGTTTAGGGACTAAGAGACAGGGTGAAGACCAAGGTGAGCAACTGGGTTCTACCAGGTTATGTTCCAATAGAAAATCGACCTTTTTCTTCTTGACTTCAAGCTTTAGAGGGCTAACTCTGTAGGCTGGTTGTCTGACTGGCGATACACCTGCTTAAATCTCGACATCATGCAGATTTACCTTATATGATCCAGAAGGATCAGAAGTTACTCTGGATAATCCCTCCGTATGGTTGCAATGTCAGACCTTTGCTTCTCACTTAGATATGAAAGGCTGTCATCAAGATTAGCCAGAATCTCACTGTTCTCAAGGTTTACTTTAACCCGTCACGTCCCGGCCGATTTCCAACCTCCGATACCCCTAAGTCCCGAGCATTTTCGGAATTATTATTTTTTTGGCTCAAACCTTCGCTTTTGGTGAGAAACATCGAAAATTCATAGAGAAATCACCTTCCTGAGGCTATAAATGGTGCTACAGGTGATGAGTCAGCCTTACATTTTCCCTCTTTCACAGGGTACCTGGCTAAAGAAAACGAACTATGGAAGGGTTAACTAATTCAAGCCACTTTAAATTATGTTTTTATTTATGTATTTGGTATGAATTTATGTGTAGTACAAGACTATATTGGTTTTCACACATTTATATAGGCAATAGAAACATTGCTCTGTCACCAAACACATCCACAAATGGCACCTTCTTTTATGACATTACCTCCTCATCACTTCCATTTGTTTCTTTCTCTAGATTCTTTATTTCTTTGTCCTCCACCTCAGGAACCACTTTCACCGTGAATTTCGTCATTGGAGAGACCGTGGGGCAACATACCTTTATTGGCCAAGTTACTGCCAACAGGTGAATTGCCCAGTGTGAGGGGGAGGGGGGGAGGGGGAGTTAGGTTGGGCCAGGCAGTATCCCTGCTTGACAGCAGGTAGAGGAAGGTCTCCCACATATGCCTACTAAAAATCACCCATGAAACTTAAAAATTGTGCAAATTATGACCCTTGCAATTGCGTGACATACTCTTACGTCGATGGGTGTAGCTCTGACAAAACGTTGCGACGTACCCATACATCGATGGGATTCCTCGGGTTGAGGGAAGAAATTTCAACAACTTCTGATTCTTTTCTCATCTGTATAATGGGTAGAGGGGTTGACCTTCGATGTGTCAACAGATTCTGTATTCGCAGATACATTACAAACTGGGAGACCACTCGTTAAGTCCTCTTCTACCTTCCATTCAACATAGGGCTTAAGCAAGTTGACATGTACTAGTTGAGTGTCCCTACATCTGGCAGGTGTGCAAACTACATAATAATGATCAGAGATTTTGTGACTTACCAGGTAGGGATCAGAATATTTACTTTTCAGGGGAATGCCAGGTAGAGGGAGGAACATTATTACTTTGTCACCAGGAGAAAATTTACGTAGTTTAGTGGTTTTGTCATACCTCAGCTTCATGTTCTTTTGGGACTTGAAAAGATTATCTCTAGCTACCTGTCTGACTTGGGACATTTTCCCCTTTAATTTGTCTATATATTGAGCCATAGACAGGTTGGATTGGGATTTCTCTTTAAACCATTCTTCCTTTAGGATTTTTAAGGGTCCCCCTACCTGACGACCATATTTGTTTCATTTTTATTTTTGAAGGCTCCAACATGCTTGCATGCGTCGGCCTTGGTCACCTAATGGCGGCTCTCCACGCTGCTCGATCCCTGGCAGCCTCCCTGTTCAGTCCCTTAACCCTTAAGTCACACTTAATGACCTCGTCCCATGTCTTTCTCGGTCTACCCCTCCCCCAGTATTAACACCTCTCACCCTCTGTACCCAATTATCATCCTCCATCCTCTCCACATGTCCAAACCACCTCAGCCTACCTCTCCTCATCACAACACTAATACACTCCAGTCCCATCCTACCTCTCAACTCTTCCATCGTAAACCAAGCCCCCCCAGGCCTTGCACGCAGAGATGCACTGCACATCCACCTAATCATTGTCATTTCTGTACGTTTAAACCTGCAAATATCCTCTTCCTTTACGGCCCAGGTCTCACTACCAAACAGCATCACACTCCTAACACATGTCGCATACAAAGACCCCTTAGCACGTAAGAAGAGTCCTCTCAATGTCAGGAGAGGCAACAGCTCCCTGAACTTCTTCCAACCACTTCTCACCCTAGCAACCAAGCTAACTCCAGCCCCACCTCCGGCACATAACATGTCTCCCAAATAACAAAACTCCTCCACACACTCAAGAGACTCACCTGCAAGTTCAACCCTCTCACGCCTAACAATCTCCACCTGCTCTCCCCGACACGCCGCACACATGAAATCAGCATCATCTCGCAGTCTACCTCTAATACCACTACATCTCTTGTGCACCCATTTATCACAAACACTACATAAGATGGAATTACTTCCCACACCCTTGTGGCAAACTGCACATGGCCACTCTCCCTCTCCTCTGATTGTACCGCCACCAACCCTAGATATCATCACTTTTGTTTTATCTGCATTTACCCTTAAGCCCTTGTACCCCATACCATCTCTCCACTTCTTAAATCTTTCCTCCGCCTCCTTTTCATTCTTTGCAATCAACACCAAATCATCAGCATACAACATCTCCCATGGGAGTCCATCTCTGAAGTCACATGAGAGGGCTTCAAGCACCATGATAAACAACAAGGGACTCAAAACTGCCCCCTGATGCACACCAACATTCACGGAAAACTCATCACTCAAAGCTCCATTCACTCTTACCTGGGTGCGAGCACCCACATACATGGCCATAACCACCCTAACCAGCCACTCTTCCAACCCTAGCTTTCTCATTGCCCACTTCACCACCTCTCTAGGGACTCTGTCAAAGGCCTTTTCCAAATCAACAAAAACAAAATACAATTCCTCTTTCTTTCCAATATATTTTTCCTGAAGCTGTCAAACAATGAATATGGCATCAGTGGTCCCCCTGCCTGGTATAAACCCAAACTGCATCTCGTCGATATTCACTCTTTCTCTAATCACACCTTCTAGAACTCTCTCCATTACTTTCATTATCTGATCTAAGAGCTTTATACCTCAGTAATTTCCCCTTTCCAGGGCATCACCCTTTCCTTTGTACACATTTACAATTACACTCTTCAGCCAATCATCTGAGACAACACACTCATATATATTCATGTTTATCAGGTCAGTGACTAACCTCACCCCAGTATCTCCTGAGGCCTTCAACATTTTGGCAGTCAACCCAGACACACCTGCCTCCTTCCCCACCCGCATCCTGCCTATTGCCTCACTCACAGTAGCAGCGTCAATCAAAGGCCAAGGGCCAAACACTGGATCAGCGGGCTCCAAACTTTCTCTATCCCAATCAAACTCCTCATTCAACAATCGGCTATAATGCTCTCTCAGTGTATCTTTAATATCCTCACTGTTCACCACTACCCTTCCTTCATCATTCTTCACACACTGCTCACCTACAATGCCCCTATTATCCCTGTCCACCTGATTTGCCATCCTAAAAATCATATTTTTCCTTTCTCCATGATTTAGATTATCAAGTAAAAGTCTCTGTGACTCAGACTTCGCCCTTTATACCTCTCTTCTAGCCCTGCGCTTGGCAGCCAAGTACTCCTCCCTGTTACCACCATTCTTCCATTCCCGGAAAAGCCTTCTTTTCTCCTTAACTGCAGCTTCTACACCCTCATCCCAGCACCAGGTTATTTTATGTCTTGGTGGGCCTCTTGTCCAACTGCATATTGCATCGGTAACTCTCAAGAGGTTGTTCTTAAGGGCTCTATACTGTTCATTAACGCCTCTGTCTACGGCTTCCTGTTCAGGCACCACTCTCCTCATCTCACTATAAAAGGCATGCCTTACTGACTGGTTTCCCAGCTTCCATATTTTCCTCCTAGGTACATATGTCCTCCTTCTCATCACTCGTTCCTTAAGCACCATGTCACAAATCAACAGTTTGTGCTGCTGCACACACTCCTCGCTTCCTATAACTTTAACATCCCTCACTAATCTCCTATCAGCCCTACTGACCAGAAAATAATCTATCTGACTACTATTTCCCCCAGACTCGTACGTAATCAACCAGCTGATTCTTTTCCTAAAATGTGTGTTGCACACAATCATGTCCATAGCCTCCCCAAACTTGAGTATTCTTTCCCCTTCCGCATTCCTCACACCATATGCACATCCTCCATGGACTCCTTCATAACCTTGAGCTGCTTCACCCACATGACCATTTAAATCCCCTTCCAGAACCACTACCTTATCATCACCCATATCACTTACTACACGTATTAAATCATCCCAAAATTTATCCTTCTCTGCATCATGCAGTCTTACCTGTGGAGCATATGCCGATATAACTGAAATCATTTTCTGCCCGATCAAAATTTTCACTACTAATATCCTATCACTTACTCTCATAACATTCATGACATATTCCACCCATTTCTCTGCAACCAACACACCCACACCCCAATATCCGTCAGTTCCCCCCTGCCAAAACAACTTATAGTAGCAATCCTTCCCAACAATCTTTCTAGCTGATCCACCCCTGTACCGGACTTCCTGCAAACATGCCACATCCACCCACCTCCTACTGAATGCCTCAACGACTTCCCCTGCTCTTCCTCTCAAATTTCCCACATTCCACGAACCCACCCTAAACCCCCTGGGTGATTTGCTGTCCTCAGGCTTGCTTTGGGGCTTGTATTTGTAGTTCATAGTCGGTAAGATAAAGGGGGGTAAACATTCCAAAGGCCCGACTCATTGACAGTCCCAGGTCCAGGCAATGGATCTGGGACCCCTAGCCCACCAGCTTACCAGTGGCTGTGGTAGTGGCCTCGGGGCACCCTGCCAGGACAGCTGCAGGGACACCCTCCAAACGCGGCTTGGCACTGCAACTGCCCTGCCATTATACACCCACTGATAGGGCAGCCTCCTGGAGCGCTACTCCCAGGTTCGGGCCCCTCTCTATTGAGCGGAAGCGGCAGCCTGGGAACCGCAATGCCCTGTACCCTCTAGCACAGGTTCGAGCCCCATCTCGCCCCGGACCCATGATCTATGCCGGCGGAACCACAGTCAAGCCTCCCCTCAAAGTCCGCCACTAGGTATCGGGGGCAAAGTTCAAATGGGGAGAACCCAAGAGACTCATGTGTTACTTCTCTAAGTGCAAACAGTATGAGATTGATATTTTCATCCCAATCAGCCTGTGTCCCAGCACAATATTTCTTTAACATTCCCTTGAAAGCCTGATGGAAACGTTCAAGGCAGCCTTGAGACAAGGGATGGTAAGCAGAAGCTATTTGTTGTTTAATTTGTAATTCTTTAAGGACTTTTTTGAAATGATCACTGGTGAAATTACAGTAGTCCCATGATCATGTTGGATCACTTTGAGAAATCCCAATGGCATGGTAAGCAGAAACTATTTGTTGTTTAATTTGTAATTCTTTTAGGACTTGTTTGAAATGATCACTGGTGAAATTAGTCCCATGATCATGTTGGATCACTGTGGGAAATCCCACAGACGTGAACAGATTTAGAGGACATCTACGATGTTCTTAGCACTGATGTTTTTAAGCTGGTAGGCCTCAGGGTAGCAAGTGGATGAACACATGACTGTCAGAAGACATTTATTGCCCTTCTTTGTGGGTGGTAAGGGGCCTACAACATCAACAATAATTTTTTCAAAAGGTTCAGATAATACTGGTATGGGTTTCAGGGGAGCTGGAGGGATGTTTTGATATGGTTTGCCAACTATTTGGCAAGTGTGGCAAGACTTTGCGAAGTTTATAACATCCTGCTTTAACCCTGGCTAATAATAGTGCGAGAGAAGCTTTTTGTAGGTCTTACGGATTCCCAGGTGACCAGACAATCCATCATGAGCAAGCTCTAATAAGGACATTGTCACCGATTTTGGAATCACAACTTGATGTACCTCAGACCAGGTATCCAACCCCTTCATCTCTGGAGGTTTGCAAATCCTCATCAGGACACTGTTCATATAATAAAACCCAGGTATCTTGCAAGACTCCTTACTTTCACCAGCTAAGTTTCTGCACCTAGCTAAGGAGGCATCATGTTCCTGGGGTGCAATCAAATTCTCCCAAGAGATTAAGTTTGTCTGTAACTGGTCAGAGGGGGTCTTTAGAGTGTTAGGTTGTGGTTTGGGAACCTTGCTTTGAGATTCTGTTAGTGTGCAAGCAGGAAAAATATGAGTTTGATTAGCATCCAGTTGTGCAGTAGGACTCTCAGTTAAGGGGCAAGTTACTACCACGGGATTTGGCAGAACTCTAGTTCCTGCCAAGTTGTTACCAAGAATGAGATTTACTCCTTCTACAGGCAAATCACCAGTCTCCACTGCCACTCTGACTTTCCCCTCCACCAAATCACAGTCCCACATGACTTCCGCCACAGGTAAGTTAGGAGAAAGAAGAAAAGTCTCGCAAGATCACCCTCTCTCCAGTGAGTCTCTTCTCAACACAAGGAAGGCTCTTTTTACAGAGGATGGATTGAGAAGCTCCAGTATCCCGGAGATTGGTGATGGGAAACCTTTTACTACCTGGCTGTAGAGAAACTGTTCCCTTGGACTTAAAACCTAAGAAAGGATCTCCAGAAGTCTGGGAATTAGATACACTAGCAGCCGTTTTAGGTTTAGAGGGTTTGGTATTATTTCATCGAGACTGGTTAGGCTTTGCTTTTCTACAGTTTGCATGAGGACAGTTTTCTATGCTGTGACCTGATTGTTTACAATAGCTACACCAGTCACACTTTGTATCAGAATGTTTACCATCCCACGATGCAAAACTATTCCTAGAGAAGGACTTAAAATCAACTGGTTTCTATTTCCTGAACCCCATATGTCTTGTGGAGAATAGCATAGGAATCAGCTAACTGAGCAGCTTTCATTACATCGTTTTCATTCTTTTCCTCCACGTGTACCATGTACCGTGAAGTTAAATAGCAACGTCCTTTTAAATTCTTCTAGCACAATTAGATTCTTCAAGTCTTCAAAAGTATTGACACTAGTTGATTCTAACCATTTATTAACCCCTAAACTGCGGGTCGTCACTTTTGTGACGGTTGGGTGCAATGGATCATACCACGGGGCGTCACTTCTGTGACTGTTTTTTTTTTTAAATTTTGCCCGGGTTTTCAGGTGGTGACTTGTATCGTCTGTCAGCACTGCCCATGTCCAACAATAGTCATAGCTGTTAATGTCATCAGTACTCCCATCCATTGTTTACAATTTAGCCATTTTCCCCCATTCTAGACTTCCCTCCCTACCTCCCCTCCATTACCCTCTCGTGTCATCTGCATAGCCGCTCTGCACTAAGTAAATCTTCCCCGGATTTTTCCACTGTTTTCAACCATTGAAATGAGCCCTATGCCCTATTCTTATACAAAATAATAAATATATAAATAAATAAGGTAATTGATAGTGCCTTACACCTGGAATTGGCTACTTATCATTTGGCAACATCCAACCTGCACTCGTTCGCTAATTTCCCCTGCTTTTTTTCCCCATGAAATATGCCGTATGAGCTACTTTCATAATATAAATGTATATAAGAAAGGAAGGGTGAAGCCTGAGTGATATTTATATTCACCTGGAACTACCTAATTTATTATGTATTGTCTAGATTTCCTACGACTTATTTCTTAGCATATACATTAGCAGCTGACATTCTCAACTCTTGGCTACCGAGATACGTACATCTCAGTTCACTCTCGTCCTTCAACGCGTACGGATGTCGCAGTCACGCCCCTCCATTTCTGCCGCTTTTGCGCCCATTATCAAAGTCCCTGTGACCTCTACTTTTACTTAACATCGTGTGGGAAGTGGTAAAGGACTGTAGATATATAAGTGCAATAAAGTACTAGAAATAAAGTATGTGTGTGTGTATATGAGTAAGAAATGACAGAATACAAGCAGCGAATTAGCGCGAGTGGGAGGCTCGTACGCGCTCGTATTTTACATTGCTATCACAGTGTGTATTTTTTGGAGTATGGATTCCAAACTACTTAGAAGTCACTGAATAGTGTTTCCAGTGTTAATATCTGGCAGTGGTATTCATATTACGGGAAGTCGGGAAGTGTAAAGTGGAGACTTAGTTACCCAACTTCAGAAGTCTCCACAAGTCCTACGGTAGTCGACGAGTGCAAAAAAAAAAACATTCCAGGAGATAGCTGAAGGTATGTGCCATATGCATATGTAATTATAATATTCTAGGACTAATAACTGATTTTTGGCAGTAATCCCTCTAATATCCGGACATACTCACTAACCAGACATTCTGGGCTGCCCAACCCCCAAAATGAAAGAAAATCCAAGAAAATCGATTAATTTTCGATTTTTGGGGACCGTGTCAGTTTGAATTTCCCGCGCGCACCGATCCCCTCTGTTTACACTCGTGACGCCACTATCGGTCGCCATTACCCACTCCCCTCCTCCCTCGTACACAACTCCGAAAATGGCGGCCGAAATGCTTGCTTTTGTGGTGATACCCTACCTCCTACAGTGTTTGATACTGCTCTTCACCTTCTTCATCATGTGTGTGATGATGGCCCCGCCTCCTCAGAAGAGGAAGAGAGTGGTTCTGACTCTGGAGAAGAAGAGGCAGACATTGGACAAGGTGGACGCCGGCTGGTCAACAGGGCGCATCTTACGTGAGTTCAACCTCCCTCGCTCCACCTTGTTTGATATCAAAAAGTCCCGAGACAAACTCTACAGCAGTACACGGCTGATTTCTCATCGAAGACCAGACGAAACGTGCAGAGGAAGTTGATGTTTACTCCTAAGTATGCAGACATCGACCGCTCCACGTTGATTTCGTATTGACAACAACGTGCTGCTGGTGTGTTGGTACGTGGAACGGAGCTGAAAGCTGCTGCTGAGAAGTTCACAAGGCTCCATGGATCGTCACTAGACCACACGGGAATTTACTGTTGTGTACAGTGCAGTGAAGTGGTGTTATTCCAGTTATAAAAAAAAAGCCTTGGTGAAAGTGTTGGTGAGAAGTGCTGGTGATTCTCAAGTGGAAAGGTGTGTCAGGTGCAACGTCTTCCTGTCAGAGTCTGAGATGATAGAGTGGTTTATTACATCAGAACGGCCGCTTTTTGTTCGTAAGTACCCTAACTTCATGCCTAACGTGTTTTCATCATGCTGTACATGTGTTAAAAAATTACCGAAAATGTTAATCATAATTTCCTGCTTGCTATTTAATTTTTCCATGCATGGTTCTTAAGTAAAACAGCTAGAAAAAAGGTTGAAGCAGTGAATTTCATGTCCGGTCCTATCCTAACCTATGGTTACCATAAAGATTTTCATGTCTAACGTGTTTTCATCATGCTGTATATGTGTTAAAAAATTACTGAAAATGTTAATGATAATTTCCTGCTTGCTATTTAATTTTTCCATGCATGGTTCTTAAGTAAAACAGCTAGAAAAAAGGTTGAAGCAGTTAATTTCATGTCCGGTCCTAACCTAACCTAACCTATGGTTACCATAATGATTTTCATGCCTAACCTGTTTTCATGATGCTGTTAATTTGTTAAGAAGTTACCCTAAATGTTAATCATAATTTCCTGCTTGCAATTTAATTTATCCATGCCTGGTTCTTAAGTAAAACAGCTAGAAAAATGGTTGAAGCAGTGAATTTCATGTCCGGTCCTAACCTAACCTAACCTATGGTTACCATAAAGATTTTCATGCCTAACCTGTTTTCATCATGCTGTATATGTGTTAAAAAATTACCCTAAATGTTAATCATAATTTCCTGCTTGCTATTTAATTTTTCCATGCATGGATCTTAAGTAAAACAGCTAGAAAAAAGGTTGATGCAGTGAATTTCATGTCCGGTCCTAACCTAACCTAACCTAACATTGTTTTAATCACAATTTCCTGCTTTTAATTTAATTCTTTCATGCATGGTTATTAAGTGCACCAGCTGTGAAAAAGGTTGAAGCAGTGAATTTCATGTCCGGTCATAACCTAACCTAACCTAACCAAACCTAACCTAACTTAACCTAACCTAACCATTTTTCTGGTAGCAATTAACATCATTTACTGTATTTGATGCTTTGTATCCAATAATTTAGTGCATAGAATGTGAGAAAAGATGATTTCCATGTCTGATACTTACTTATACTATGCTGGCAAGTTCTGAGCTCCTATGACTCACTCACCCCTAAATCATCATTTTTTGGTTAAAATTCAATAAATTTATGCTATTTATGCATTATTTATGTGAAAAGGGACCTAAATAAGTGCTATACATGTCCACTAGGGAGGTAGGAAGGTAGTTTTCTGATTTAGGTTTGGTTAGGTTAGGGTCATGAAAAACCAGTGCTGGAGCTTTAGGACCAATATCCGGACAAAACCAATATCCGGACATGCCTTTGGCTCTATTACATCGGATATTGGAGGGATATACAGTATATATACAGTCAGTCTCTCTCTCTCTCTCTCTCTCTCTCTCTCTCTCTCTCTCTCTCTCTCTATATACATATATATTTATACATTATATATATAATTTACACATACATACATATTCAGTAATCCCTCCACTATCCGACGTAATAGAGCCAAAGGCGTGTCCAGACAGTGGTCTTGTCCGAATAGTGGCCCTGAAGCTCCAGCATAGGTCATTCATGACCCTAACCTAATCCAACCTAAATCAGAAAACTACCCTCCTACCTCCCTACCGGACATGTATAGCACTTATTTAGGTCCCCTTTCACATAAATAATGCCTGCAAAGCATGAATTAACTGAATTTTAACCAAAAAATGATGATTTAGAGGTGAGTAAGGCATAGGTGCTCAGAACTTGCCACCATAGTATAAGTAAGTATCAGACATGGAAATCATCTTTTCTCACATTTTAGCACTAAGTTATTGGATACAAAGCACCAAATACAGTAAATGATGTAAATTGTTACCAGAATAATGGTTAGGTTAGGTTAGGTTATGACAGGACATGAAATTCACTGGCATTCACCGTTTTCACAGCTAGTGCACTAAAATAATGAACACAAACCATGAATTGATTTAAATTTTACCCAAACAGAATGAATTTGAGGTAAGTTGGCAGCTTTGTTTAGGTACCGGACATGAAAATCAATGGCATTCACCTTTTTCACAGCTGGTGCACTTCAATACTAGTGGTAACCATGCATAAACAAATTAAATTAAAAGCAGGAAATTATGATTAACAAAATG